>VMDR010001986.1:31122-104325 GCA_007922815.1 Macrotus californicus
CCGCCAGCCTCTGGCCAGGACAATGGCCGGTTCCTGACTTCCCTCCCCCACCCCCACCAGACAGACCGAGGGCCTGGCAGAGCCCCACAGGCACCAGTCAGGTGCCTGTGATGAGGGCAGGCGCCTCGGGAACTGGGGCAACAACTGCTCACTGCAAGGTGACTCAGGCAGGAAGGGGGAGGGGGTAAGTACATGGGACGGAGAGGCTGCTCCTCTGCCCCGACTCCAACCTCAGTCTTCAGGGCTGCCAGATTTAACAAACAAAAATATAAGACGTCCACTTAAATTTGAAGTACACAATGAATAATTTTTTAAATATTTTATTTATTTATTTTTAGAGAGTTGGGGAGGGAGGGAGAGGGAGAGAAAGATCAATGTGCGGTTGCCTTTCGCATGCCTCCAGCTGGGGAGCGGGCCTGCAACCCAGGCGTGTGCCCTGACTGGGAATCGAACCAGTGACCCTTTGGTTCATAGGCCAGCACTCAATCCACTGAGCCGCACCAGCCAGAGCACAATGAATAATTTTTAAGTGTAAGTATGTCTCGAATATCACAGGAGATATTCTTACACTAAAGAAAATAGTTTCTAATCCGAAATTCAAATTTAACTGGGCCCCCTGTGTTTTATCTAGCAACTCAAGATCTCAGCGGGGAAGGTGTCCCCCCCACCCCCCCTGCTCTGAGGCAGCTGACTCTTCTATGGGGGCAGAACAATAGCTCTGAATGAAGAAAACCCTGACAGGGCAATTGGAAGAAACAGGGAGAGGCTGAGAAGCAGAAGGCGGAAGAGAGGCCCCACCTCTGAAGGCAACCCTGGGGCTGCCCGGGAGGAACCTCTTAGCCAGAGGGACACATCCAGGGGCATCGCCACCGGCTCCTGAGTGGGACCACCTGTCACTCGTGGTGCCTCAATCCAGCTCAGGGCTGGCATCTGAGGTTCAGTCCAGCTGGGGTTGCAGCAGGAATTGAAATGGACCAGAAGAACATATTTGCAAGTTCTTTAGCAAGCAGGGTTGGGGGCAGGGTGTGTGAAATGCAGAAGTCACAAAGGAAAAGGATTGATTGCTAGATTTCAGATGACATAACAATAGCACAGCTTCTGATGACAAAAAGTTGTCATAAACAAAGATAAAAGGCAAATGACATCTGTAACAAATGTGATACCCAGAATGTAGAAAGAGTTCCCACAGTTCAACAAGAAAAGGACAAACTTGGTAGAAAAACGATCAAAGAATAATAAGAGAGTATTATCTGTCAACTTGGTGGGTGTTTTGGGATGAGACTAATATTTAAATCAATGAATTTTGGCTAAATCATATGGCCCACCATAATGTGGGTGGGCCCTTTCCAATTAACCGAAGGCCTGGATAGTAGGAAAAGACCAGTGCCTCCAAGCTAGAAGAAATTCTTCAGGCCTGTGGGCTCCATCTGCACCGGCTGCCCTCCTGAGCCTCCAGCCTGCTGGTTTGCACTGCAGGCTTGGGACTTGCTAGCTTCCATAATCATGTGAGCCGATCCATTTTCATAAATCTCTTTCTATATACACAGCCATTGGTTCCATTTCCCTGGAGAACCCTGCCTAACACAGATATGAACAGGCAGTTCCTGAGAGAAATATACCAGCAGAATAAGCGTATGCACAAATACTCAGCTTCCCTAGAGATCAAGGAGATGCAGATAAAACAACCAGGAACTGTCTTCCGTCATAAGATTGGCAAAATAAATAAATAAATAAATAAATAAATAAATAAATAAATAAATAAATAAACTAGCATATCCAATGTTGGTGAGTATATGGGAATACGTTCTTCCAAATACCATGACTGGGAGTGTAAAGTAGAAAAATTTTAAGGCACTTTGGCATTGCCATTTCAAATGTGCGGCAATGTTACATTCAGGGATTTAACCTCCACGTGTGCATTCAGGCACATACTCAGAATATTCATTGCATAATTATTTGTAACTTTTAAAAGAAAGATGTTATTTATTTATTTTTAGAAAGAAGGGGAAGTGAGAGAGAAAGAGAGGGAGAGAAACATCAATTGGCTGTCTCTCCCACACCCCCACCCGGGGGCCCAGCCCACAACCCAGGCATGTGCTCTCTCGGTCCGTAGGCAGGCATTCGATCCACTGAGCCACACCAGCCAGGGCTAATCATTTGTAACTTAAAAAAGTTGGAAGCATATAAAAGCTCATAAAAACAGGAGACTGGTTAAGTAAACTGTGTAACATTTATAGCATGAAATGCTGGGCAACTGTCAAAAAGAAACTCATAAGTAACTGGAAAAACATTCCACGTTCTTGTGAAGGTGGCGACACACCCCACATGGACCTACAGGTTCAATGCACTCAGGGCCCATGGAAATTTCATCTTGCTTCTCTGCAGACACCGACCCTAAAGTTCACATAGAGATCCGAGGGACTCAGAATAACCACAAAAATACTGGAAAAGAAGTTGGAGGGCTTCCACTTCTCCCAACTTCAAAACTTGCCACAAAGTATGGTAACCACCACGGTGTGGTACGGACTTTAGGACAGACACACAGATTAGTGGGATGGAACTGAGAGTCCAGAAATAAACCCTCACAATTGCAGTCAACTGATCTTGTCAAAATTAAAAATCACAAAGCCTAGACAAAGGAGGCTGGGGGGGGGGGGGTGGCTCAGAGAATAGGGCAAATGGGGATGGACCCTTTGATGTCAAATTTCTTTGTGACTCTGAAAATTTGCTTCTTTTTTGCTTCCCTGATCACAGAAGGATTCTCTCTCCTTAAAAGCAAAAAGCACAGGGAAAGAGATTCCTGAGTTGGAGGGTGTAAGGACACTGAGCGGTGTCTTGAGGAACAGGGAGAGTTTCTGCAGTCCTTGGCAGGGGGCACTGCATGTGTTTTGATAAGCTGTTTAGTAAACGTATTTCACATTTCTCTGCTAGAATAATCAGAGTGGTTCCCTATGATTCCAATTTTTCTGAATGCTTAGGTTCATACTTTGACTACTAATCGCTATCCTTTGAGTTATGCCCACACGGGCCATCAAGTCATCCAGGACTGTTCGTCCCTAAGGTCAATATCCCCAGGTTGCTGGGCTTCCAAGTTATTCAGCCTGCTCGTTGCAATTTTTGCTATTGAGCCCTTTTAACCCTTGCTAAACTCAAAGTGACTGCTTCTAGACATTTCGACACACACACCTCTCCTGATCTTTCTATAACCTAGTGGTGTTGGGAAATTAGATGACAAAATTTACCTAAGGTGCATGAAACAAGAGAAAAGAGGCCCTGAGGGAGAAAAACTTTGAGCTCTTTCATGGAGAAAGTTTATGATCCTTTAGAGAGGGTTTCTCAACCTCCATGCTACTGACATTGGGGGTAAAAAAATCTGTTAGGGAGGTCCGTCCTGTGCTTTGTAGGGTGTTTAGAAGCATTGCTGGCCTCTGCCCACTCGATGCCAACAGTACCTCCCCCAAGTGACAGCCCAGAACGTCTCCGCACACTGCCAAATGTCCCTGGTGGGGGAATCGCTCCTTTAAGAATTTTGTGATACCGCCATCCCTTGGTATGCGCGGGGGAATTGGCTTCCAGGAACCCCCCACGGACACCAGAATCCATGGACGCTCAAGTCCCTTATATAAAACGAGGTACTGTTTGCATATAACCTATGCACATTCTCCTGTACACGTTAAATATCTCAGATTACTTACGCAAATAGTCGTTACACTGTACTGTTTAGGGAATACTAAGAAAAAAAAAAAGGTCTGTACCTGTTCAGCATAGCTGCAACCATTGTAAGCCTAACTACATAGTACATGGTGGCAAAAAAGGAACATTTTAAAAAATATTTTTGATCTGCGGTTGGTTGAACCTGGAAATGTGGAACCCGCGGATGACGAGGCCAGCTTGTTTCAGCGTTCCAGGGCTCTTTTCTCTTCCGATTCGGCGTAGGTGTGACGAAGAGGTTCACTTACTGATTTGCCTGGCATTTTATTAAAGCTGTGTATGTGCGCGCATGCGCGTGGTTGATCCGTGGAACCCTAGCTTATACCCCCTTGCCTCAGGATACACAGGAAGGTAAATTTAATGCACGAATGTCACCAGCGTGCATAACGGTCCCAATTCTCAGCAGGAGCCTTATCCACTGTCTGCACCCTCACTAGCCCCAGGCAACCCTGCCACCTTTCCCTACCCAGACTTGGATTTCCCCGACCCCAGCCTCACCCTCAGCTCAAGCTCTTTGCCTAGCCTGTAGTGCTCCCCATCCCTTCCTCCCAGGCCCGGCACCAGGCTTTCCCCCGGCCTCTCTTCTCTCCTGGTGTGCCTCCCATCACCCTCTCCGCCTGGGCCAGGCCCTTTGGCGCTGGGCAGTCTGGCTCCTATCGTTGGCTGATCTGTTCTGTGTATTACATTTTTCTCTCCTCACCAGCCATGTAAATTCCTGGAAGGCAGCGCCATCAGAAACTACAAAGTCACTTCCACTTTGCACCTATCCCCTGCCTGGCCTTGTACCAGGCACCCAGCGGCTCCTCAAACGCCACTACACTGAACTTGGCATCCAATCCTTGCCCAAGGCTGCCCTTTCCACCCGGTTCCCTTAGGCTCTTCCCAACATTGACCACTTCTCCAACTTCTCCCACCGGCGTTAAAATCCTCCCAGACTCAACTCAAAACGTGCCCCCAAGGTGGGGTTAAATCTCTTCGTCCCGCCTGGAGCTACCTTTTCCCTACACACATCCACGCACCCGGCACACGACCATGTACCTTAAATTAGGATCTCTGAGGGCTATTTATCCTTGGCCTCACAACTCTCCTTCAATCCCAGAGTTTAATCTGAGTTTGTTGAACAGAATACAAACAGGATGCCCAAGTGTCGCACATCCAGAAGCGGACATCCTGCAAACGCTCTTGAACGCACCCTCCGAGTGGCCGCTCCTTAGGCAGTCAAAGTCTCCGGGCAGGCGCGGCCCCACCTCCGGCAAACTATCAGGCGCCCTCACAAGGCAGGGAGCGGGCCAGGGCGTCCATCACATGATTCTCCAATCACATGATCCCTAGAAATGGGGGTGGGGGAGAGAGAGGCTGGGAGGGAGGAAAGTGAATAGAGTAGAAAAGCCTCACAATATTCCCGGCTGGCCCCGCCTCTACGTCGACGAGTAGCCAATGGGAGCGCGACAGCCCGAACGCCTGGCCAATGGAAGCTGAGGTGGGTGGGCCATTGCACTGCTAGGCCCCAGGTCGGTGAGCGGCGGAGCAGCTGCTACCCAGCGATCGCAGAGCAGGACGCAGGTAAGGGGGTCGGTCGCATGGACCTTTCACTTGCTCCTTCCCGAGGCTCCGGCTGCGGGCGTGTGGGAGTTTGAGGTTCGCACGGAGTTTCATTCGAAAGGCTAGAGAAGACTCGCTTAGAGAACCTTCTTGGGCGTTTGCGATGCACTGGAGAGAGTTTTATGAAGGGTGGGAATAAACTGAATGGCAGTGATCCCCTCTCCTTTTACCTTCTAGTATTCCCCGGAAGCTGCAGCCCCTTCCCCCAAAGCAAGTTTTTGAGCCGGCTCCGCACCCCCTTCTGGTGGTGGTGGTTGTAGTAGGGTGGATAGGTAGCGCCTGCGGCGACTGGGAGAGGGAGAGGCGCCCGCCCTGATCCCGGAGCTCGGAGGGCTGCAAGAGGGACTTGAGACCCTGGCCTCCTCAAAGGACTTGGAAATGGTTGTGTCTGGCTCTCCCTTACTTCCTCTCTTGCGGGGTGGGACAAGCCAACTTCCGCCCCTCCCAGCCACTTTTTTTTTTCCTGCTCATCGTCTCGCAGTTGGGTTGGTTCACCTTTTGGGAATCTCTTGCTTCTGACACTCAGAGTTGGAAGGTGCCACCTAGTGGCAGAAGACAGAGCTGGGGGCTTGAAGAGGCTCCTGTCTTTCCCTCTGTTATGGCAGTGTGAATGGGGTGGGGTGGAGAGAGGCCGCCACTGAAAACCCTCCTAAGAGGAACTGGGTCCCCACCTCTTCCATCCCTGGTCCTGAGTGTGTGCACTTGTGTGTATATTCAGTACATGCATACACTATACTTCCTAATCTCAGGGTCCCCAGGAAGGAAAATAAACATAAATACATCACTAGGGTGCTGAATTGTCTGAGCTACATACAGTAGTCAGGCACCCCTTCTGGCCTAAGCCGAGAAGTGGGTGGGGCCAGCTGTAGATGCTTGCCTGGGAGCTGTGGGTGTAGAGAAAGGAAAGGGGCGGAGTCCCAGGACAAGGCTTCTTCACCCGTAGCTGGCCTCCTGGGCAGGGTCTGTGAGCTGTGGAGGGCGCCCTGAGACTGGGGACAGCTTCTGAGGCTCCCACAATCAGTGGTGGCAATTCTAGGACTAGGAACCAAGTGCAGTTCTGCTGTCCACGTGTCTGCCCTGCCTGGTCTTTCTGCCCATGAAATGCTTCCATCCCCCTCCTCTGCTTGGACCCTAGGCCTCTAGGCTCTTGGAGTGTACGGTCCATTCCCAGTACTGTCCATTTGCCACACATGAAATGAACCCAGTGTACTGTCATCAAAGTCTGTCGTCTTCATGACTTGCCATACAACATGGGTGTGTTACTTAACCTCTCTGAGCCTCAGTGTGCTCCTTTGAGAAGTAAAGGTGATAATTACTACTTTGGATGGTGGTTGCAAAGAAAGAAAATAACCTGGAGTGTCTAAACCGGCTGTCAATAGCCTCAGCAAACATTACTGTTTTTGTCCCTCCAGGCAGGGTATCATCTGGGCCCATGCTGTTGAACTAGTGGGGCTGACCGAGCTTGAAGGAAAGTTGTTTAGGAAGTGAAACTGCACCCTCGCCTCACCCCAGACCAAGGTGGGTTCCTTCTGCTGATTCCAGAGCAGCAGCTGAGCGGGCTCTCGTGGTTTCTCTTCATGTGCTCTGAGTTTTGGCTCCTGGACAGTGGGAGAGGTAGGGGAGGGCTGGTGGTGTGTTTGGGGAAGTCTGCAGGGCCCTGGTGGTATTGGGGGTCCTTAGAACACGGTGTCTCAAAGGCGGACCCTGCCTGTGTATCCCTTTCCTGTGGTGGGGAGGGGACAGTCAGTGAGCAGATTGTGGCTGACCTCTGGGGAGGGCAGCCCAGACTCCACTGACCACTTTACTTCCCTTTTCTCAACTTTCTCAACCTCGTGGTTTCCCATGTTGTCATGTGACGTTCCCTCTCCCACCGACAGACCTTAGCAGGGTACAGGTGTGAGCACGCGGAGGGGCTAGCTGGGGAAGCGAAACCCTGACTTTTGTTCAGAAGCGACTCCATCCTCGCACCCCTGCCATCTTCTCACAGCTACCGATGCCTCCCCCACCTCCTAGAGGTGGCTCCGTTCCCACAGATCAGACCCACAAAACCCACAAACCCTCCTGACTCTCACATGATCACACCTCTGCACACTCACCCAGAGACTCAGGTACTAGGCCATGCGTTGGGGACAGAGTCACACATACTCATGTCAGCACTCATGCTCATGGGTGTATACACGCAGTGCACATGTGACAGACACAGGACATGTAGGAAGCTGACTCTCAGGCCCCACATCTTGCTCCCTCCCTGGACAAGGAGTCATGGGGGAGGCTCAGGTAGTCCCGGCCTCGGCCAGGGTGTGGAGGGAGACTGGCCCCAGAATCACGGGTGGCATGGACCCACACTAGTTGCCAAATGCCCCTTGGTATTTTGCAGGTGGACCATGTGGACCCTGGTGAGCTTGGTGGCCATAGTGACAAAGCTGGTGGCCGGAACACAGTGCCCAGATGGTCAACTCTGCCCTGTGGCCTGCTGCTTGGACCCAGGAGGAGCCAGCTACAGCTGCTGCAATCCCGTTCCAGTGAGTGCCCTCAGCACAGGCGAGGGCTGGCAGCTGGGATTTCCCGAAAGGTCATTTGGGTGGGACAGAGGAAGGGGCCAGACTCTGGTCCTTTGGTTTATCCTTTCCTGTCTTCCCAGGACAAATGGCCATCAGCACGTAGCAGACATCTGGGCAGACCCTGCCAGATCGATGCCCATTGCTCTCCTGGCTACTCCTGCCTCCTCACTGTCTTGGGGACCTCCAGCTGCTGCCCATTCCCAGAGGTGAGGCTAACATTAGCTCATGGGGGGGCTCAGGTCTGTGTTTGCACGTTTTCTGCACTCTTCTACCCCCAGGTCAAAGGGCCTAGTCAACGCAGTGTGTCTGTGTCCCACAGGCCGTGTCATGCGGGGATGGCCGCCACTGCTGCCCCCGGGGCTTCCACTGCAGTGCCGATGGACAGTCCTGCTTCCGAAGATCAGGTGTAGTAGGGGTGGAGGTGGAGGGTGGGCAGACGGGCAGCATGTAGAGCTGCAGCACCCAGGGGCCCAGCTGCCTGGGTGACCCTGATTCCTGCTCTGGTGCCCTCATTCCTGTGGGCAATTGGACAGAGGGCCAGCACTGGGGCTAAGAGGGGAAAGAGAGAACACAAGACTCCAGGCCTGGGCCAGGCATTGCAGGGGCAGGGAGAGGCCAAGCCGAGCTGGTTTAATGCCAGCCCAGGCAGTGGATGCCCCGCCCTGTGCCGTATTGCTGAGGCAAGGTGTGGCTTGTGGGAGGGGGGTTTAAGAAGGCCTGGGAGAATACTGAGCCTAGTGCCAGCCCCCCGTCCCCTGGAGCTGGGTCTGCAGGCCCTGGTGCCAGCAGCTCCTTGAGTGACAGGAACAATGACCTTCGCTGACGGCTGATGGAATCCTGGGTCATCCCGTCCACAGATACCAACCCCTTGGGTGCCGTCCAGTGCCCCGATAGCCATTTCGAGTGCCCCAACTCCTCCACGTGCTGCACTATGCTTGATGGCTCCTGGGGGTGCTGCCCCATGCCCCAGGTACAGGTTTGGGAAGACGGGGGGCAGAGGGGCAGCAGGGGCAAATTAAGGGGCTGGAAGGGGCAAAGACAGAGTTAGGACCATCTCTTCTCAGGCTTCTTGCTGTGAAGACAAGGTGCATTGCTGCCCCCATGGTACCTCCTGTGACCTGGCTCATGCCCGCTGCCTCACAGCCACGGGCATCCACCCACTGGCAAAGAAGATCCCGGCACGAAGGAACAATAGAGCAGGTGAGGAGTGGGAGAGCATCGGGGTAGAGGTGAGGAGTGAGGAGAGGCCTTGGCTGGCTCCTAGCTGGGGGGAAGTTGTCCTGCACCCTGGCTGCCCCTCCCACCTCTCTCCCCTTCCAGGGATCATGTGCCCAGATGGACGGTCCCAGTGCCCTGATGGTTCCACCTGCTGTCAGCTGCCTAGTGGGCAGTATGGCTGCTGCCCGATGCCTAATGTGAGTGAGGGGCTGCAGCCACTTGGGCCATGTGCCCACAGCCACCTAGCCTGGACATCTACCTTGCAGGGACTTCAGGGGAGTGAGGTTGGCTGACGGATTGCTAGGAGGCTGGCTGCTCAGGACTTATGCCACCCCCTGGTGGAGGATTGGGGTAGTGCCAGCTGTCAGCCTGGCTGCTCCTAGTGCTCAATTCAGAAGGGAAGTCCTAAAGACCTGCCCCTGCCTCCACCCAGGCCATCTGCTGCTCCGACCACTTGCACTGCTGCCCCGAGGACACTGTGTGCGACCTGATCCTGAGTAAGTGCATCTCCAAGGACAATGCTACGGACCTGCTCACCAAGCTGCCAGCACACACAGGTACCCGAGGCAGGCCACAGACTTCCACCTGCACCATGAGGAGGCTCTCCACCAGGCTAGTCCAGGAGCAGATGTGGGGTGGGGGACGGATGGCTGCATGGAGGGGCCAGGGCAGGTACAGCCCCCTTTCCTCTACGTTGGACCTCGCCTTGGGATTTCTGCGGGGGGTGGCC
This sequence comes from Macrotus californicus, assembly GCA_007922815.1. Taxonomy (NCBI): domain Eukaryota; kingdom Metazoa; phylum Chordata; class Mammalia; order Chiroptera; family Phyllostomidae; genus Macrotus; species Macrotus californicus. Next base: position 40,945 of record VMDR010001986.1, read on the forward strand.
CTCCAACCACAAGATCCAGTTCCAGATGTGGAATCTGCAGAGGGTAGGCACCGACAGGGTCCCCAGTGCCGCTGCTGACCTGCTGCCTTGCCTGACTCACAGTGCAGGAGGTGAAGTGTGACATGGAGGTGAGCTGCCCGGACGACTACACCTGCTGTCGCCTCCAGTCAGGGGCCTGGGGCTGCTGCCCCTTTGTCCAGGTGCCCAGGAGTGGTGGGTGGGCTGGGCTGAACAGAGGGAGGCAGCCCGCTAGGCCCCTGTGCCTACTGTCCCCTCCCCACCCACCCTAGGCTGTATGCTGTGAGGACCACGTACACTGCTGCCCACCCAGGTTTAAGTGTAACACAGAAAAGGGTGCCTGTGAAGAGGAAACCCGCCAGCTGCCCTGGACGGAGCAGGCCCTAGCCCACCTCAGCCCGCTGCACCCCCGAGCCACGGGGAGTGATGTGCCTTGTGACAACATCACCAGCTGCCCTTCCTCCTATACCTGCTGTCGACTCTTGTCCGGAGAGTGGGGCTGCTGTCCTGTCCCAGAGGTGCATGGTTAGGATAGCATTGGGAGGGACAGTGCCTTGGCCTGGGCAGATGGCCACACTCCTGTTACCTGCTCTTCTGCTCTCTGCCTCGCCCACAGTGGCACCCCAGCTCTGATTTGTGCCCATCTGGAGGAACTGAGCAGGAGAGGCAGAGTGGGGGTGTTCCATCCCCCCACAGTATAGCTTCTTAGACCACTCTTTCTGCTCCCACACCGCCCCAGGCTGTCTGCTGCTCAGACCACCAGCACTGCTGCCCCCAGGGCTACACATGCTTGGCTGAGGGGCAGTGTCAGAGGGGGAACGAGGTGGTGGCTGGACTGGAGAAGATGCCTGCCCACCGGACTTCCTTGTCCCAACCCAGAGCCACGGGCTGTGACCAGCACACCAGCTGCCCAGTGGGGCAGACCTGCTGCCTGAGCCTGAGTGGGGGCTGGGCCTGCTGCCAGTTGCCCCACGTGAGTACCCACCTGCCTGCTTCTGGAGAGGGGAGCTGAGTCCCGGGGGAATGAGGGGACAAGAGCATAATGCCACTGTCCCCGCAGGCCGTGTGCTGTGAGGACCGCCAGCACTGCTGCCCGGCTGGGTACACCTGCAATGTGAAGGCCCGAACCTGTGAGAAGGAGGTCCATGCAGCCCACCATGCCGCCCACCTGACCCTCAGCCCCGCTGTGGGTGTGGGGAATGTGGAGTGTGGGGAGGGGCACTTCTGCCATGATGGCCAGACTTGCTGCCGAGACAGCCACGGGAATTGGGCCTGCTGTCCCTTTCACCAGGTTAGTTCCACCCCCTACCCTGGGGCTGGGTACCGGGCTAGGCCAGGTCCTGCTTTGTCTAACTCTCATACCCTCTGACCACCCAGGGCGTCTGCTGTGCAGATCAGCAGCACTGCTGCCCTGCCGGCTTCCACTGTGGGGGCAAGGGCACCAGGTGTTTGCGCAGGGAGACTCTGCGCTGGGACACTCCTTTGAGGGACCCGGTCCCCAGACCGCTGCTGTGAGGAGAGATTGAGGACTGAAGACACTGTATAGCCTTCAGGACCCTGCTCACAGGGTATCCACTGCTCAGGCCTCCCTAGCACCTCTCCCCCTGAAATTCTAGACCACCTCCCATTCTGAGTCCTCCCATCATCCTGAGAGGCGGGCCTTGATCTAAGGCCTTCCCTATAGGTGGGGGACCGTGGCAAAGCTGCACCACAAGCTGCCATCTCCTCCCCAATCTCTGTGACCCTGTGGCCAGGTGCTCTCCCCTATCCACAGGTGTGTATGCGTGTGTATGTATGTGCTCCAATAAAGTTTGTACACTTTCTTAACAGCATCTGATTTAGCCACCCTCCCCAGGAGCCCTGAGCAAGGGCCCCCACCTAGCACCCATGCTCCCTCCACCCCACAGAGAAACACACAGAGTTAATCTCACCAGTTATATTTGCTGCCGCCCACAGTGATCCCATCACATGACCTCCTGTTCCCCAGAGCCGCCACAGCCACCAGCCGCCAGTGACTTGGTAGCTCAGAAGTGGGCTAGTCAGCAAGCAGCACCCCTCCCCTCCCAGGGGTCCACAGAGAATGCCTCTCCCTTCCCAGTCCTCACACTAGCAGCTGAGGCCTGGTTGCCCCTCCTGCTTTCCCACAATAGAACTTTCTATGTACAGCCACGTCTATACAGGCACTGCTTCCCCCCACCCAGCCCTCCTCCCCAGGACCTCCCAATGGGGGTCTGACTCCTCCCACCGCCCTCTTGGAGGCAGACATGGGGTCCCCCAGACATTCATTACCCAGCACATACCACCGGACAGCTCCGCAGGCCTCAGGGCTCCTTTCAAAGCCCTGGGCTAAGAGCGAGTACCCCCGCAACTCCCTGGGGCACGCACCCTGGGGACTGGCCCAGGCGGACGGGGCGGAGCCCGCCCAGGAGGCGGCGCCAGGCCGGGAGGGGGAGCTACTTGACGTTGAATACCATCAGCGGCCGCTCCTCCCGCCGCTGCCAGGGGCTCTTCTTGTCGCCCCCCTCGTCTCCCACTTCCGCCCCCAGCTCGTCCTCCGGGCTGGTGAGCGAGTCGCGACGCAGCTCGCTGGCGCTGCTGCGGGAACTGTCCCCGCGGCTGCGGCCCCGACCTCGGGGTACCGTGGCCGCCCGGCCCTCGGGCGCCGCCACCTCGTCCAGCAGCGGTGTCAGCGAGTTGTCCTCCGGGGAGCAGAGGCCCGTGCGGCTCTCGCTGCTGCTGGGCTCCGTGTCCTCGCTGAGCGCCAGGCGTGGGGGTGCAGGTGGCGGCGGCGGCGGCGGCGGGGGGACGGCCGTCGGGGCCCGCTCCCGCTCCTCGCGCAGGGGCCGCCGGCGCGCAGGCCGCGCCTCGTGCACGTCGACGCCCGAGTCCAGGCTGGCATCCGTGCTCCGCCCGCCGCCGCCCGCCTGCAGGTCGATGTAGGAGTGGCGTACCTGCGAGTTGGAGCGGCCATCGAGGGACACAAACCAGGCGCGTGGGTGCGGCTTCACGCCCAGTTCGAGCAACTTCTTCTCGGTCAGCGCCTGCAACTCCCCGTTGAGCTGTGCCATGGTGGACTCGTTGAACAGCACCGGGATGGTGACCGAGCCGCTGACCGGCGCCGAGCGCCCGCCCCCCCAGCCCTCGCCGCCGCCACCGCCGCTGCCCTCGCCTCCCGCGCCCGAGTGGCCCTGCATCAGTGGGCGCTGGGGGTCGGGCTGGGGAAAAGGGCGCGCTGGGCCGGGGGCCGTGCCCTCGGGCGGGATGGGCTCGTCTCCCGCCCCAGCGGCTCCCGCGTCGCCACCCAGGCGCACGTAGTGCGCGGGTATCACCAGGGTTGGCATGACGTTGCGGTAGACACTGTCCTTAAGGTGGTCGATGGAGCCGCAGAAGATGAGCTGCCCGGCCTGGCTGAGCGACGGCGGCCGCGCCAGCTGGTCCACCGACTGAGACAGCAGGAAGTCGGGGGTCTTGCTCTCGGCTGCCCCCTTGTGGCCCAGGTAGTGCTCGAAGGGCGGCGGCGGCGAGGGCGGCTCTGGCAGGAAGGCCGTGGCCCCAGAGGGCCCCCGCCGGTACTCTTCGAGGCCTGGCTCCAGCCCGCCAGGACCCTCCATGGAGCGGGCGCCCTTAAGACCGGCGCCCTCACCCCCGCGGGCACCTGCAGGCTCGGTGGCCGGACGGCAGGCAGAGCGCGGCTTGGCGCGGAAGAAGTCATCCCGGGAGGTGGCCAAGTCGCGGGAGCTGGAGAAGGCGGAATGGAGGGGGCCTGGAGGTGGAGCCTCGGGGTCCCCAGACGGGGCGGGCTCAAGGGGTCCCCCACAGATGAGGTGGAGCTGGGACATCGAGGTGGCCTGGTCTCGTTTGTTGCCGTCAGAGGGCCCGGAGAGCTGCAGCTTGCGGTGCTGTTGTCTGGGCTTCAGGCAACGCCTCCTGGAAGGGAGGGGCCGACCGGGACCCTTAAAGGCGGAATGCCAGAGCAGCTCCCTAACTCCTGCAGCTCCCGATCACCCCTCAACATGAGGGACTGACATAGTTGGAGGGGTCGGGACAATGCCTGGGACTCGAAAGAGGGGGAAGGAAGGAAGGAAGCAAGGAAGGAAGGGGGAAGGAACAAAAGAAACTCCCTTGGGAAATGTTTGTGGAAAGAGCTTGTATGTCTGCGGGAGGTGCAGCCAGCAGCTGTGCCCATTTGGGTCCCTCTCCAGTGAATTGCCTTCACATGTAGGAGGGGCAGTGAGAACCTGGGAGGAGCTCCTAAACCTGAGGTCCGGTGGATGTGAGAGCGGGGCTGGTGGGAGCAGCTGCAGGTTGTCTGGGGAGGGGCTTAGCCTGCAGCTCCCACCTGCTCTCTCCCATTTCTCTCAAGCCACTGGGGTTTCAGTCTTCACACGTGCATGTGCCCTGCTTTCCCGCCCCAGCGCCCAACACAAGGCCAGGCACAGAGCAGGCCTCCATCTGCACAGGATGAGGGAAGGTGGGGGTCTGGGTGGCACTCACCGGCAATAGTAGATGAGCAGACATAGCAGAATGAGCACCAGCAGGGCCAGGGCTGCCAGGATGGTGAGCAGGAAGATGGTATGGTAGGTGCCGATGTCCTGGATGCCTGACGTGATGGTGACCAGTCCTGTTCCAGGTGAGGGCTTAGTGTTCCAGGTGTGGATGCCCTTCCTGCCTTTCAGAAGGAGTCCACTCTCCCAGCCTCTCCTTCCCCCACAGCCCCATTGTTCCTCCCCACCCCACATTCTCACCAGCTGTGGGGGAAGCCATGGCAGCCGCCCAGTACCCCAGCTGTGGGGAGACGAAGGTCCAGTAGAGCTGCCTGCCTTCCTTCCGGATCACACCAGTGCCATTGCGCACCCACAGCCCTGTGAGAGACAGGGGTCGCATCAGACACAATGTGCCCCCATCTAAAGTCTCTCTGTCCCCAAACTCCAGGCCCGGCAACCCCCAAGGCACTCACCACTCTTGGGATCGAACCTCCAGGCTGGAATGCTGGTGCCCACAGCAAGGGCACGAGGCTCTGAGGGCACAGGCAGCGACAGGTGAATAGGGCCCGAGAGTGGCACTTCTGTCCCATTGCCTGTCAGCAGGTGCACGCTCACAGCAGCCAGGGGCATCAGCTCCAGCCAGGAGCCATTGCCTGGGGGAAGGGGACACAGGGCTGAGGGCTAAAGGCTTCGTGGGGGAACATCCCTTCCATGCCTGGCACTGAGCATACCTGAGCTGGAGGCCTCGGTGCCCAGGAAGGCAGGGAAAGCCCGCATCTCCTGCTGGGTGCTGGCTGGAGTGAGCGAGGCCCAGAGCTGGCTGTAGGTGGAGCTGACAGGCAGGCGGGCAGCCCGCCGCTGGAACTGCACCCAGGGCTGGGACCGGGCACCTGGATGGAGAGAGGAGGAGCTGCAGTTGCTCAGGGACCAGAGCAGAAAGCAAGTATCTGAGGAGAGGGAGCCGTTGGGTCAGGCCACTTGGGAGGCCAGGGAAGGTGGTGGGTGACTTGGGGAGAGAAGTGGGAGTCATAGAATGTTAATTTGGAAGGGACATGGATCAGAAATCCAGTCCTAGCTTGTGACCCTGAGCAATCTACTTGCTCTCTGAAAGTTTCCTTACTAACCTAGAAAGCGATGAAGTTCACGAACTCAAACAACTATTGCCTACCATGTGGCAGGCAGTATGTTAGGTGCTGGGGACATGAAAACGAGTAAGATACCATTTACAATTCCCTGCCTTCAAGTTCACAGTCTAGTGTGGTACAGTCTGTTAGGGTGCCCATTAGCACTTTTCTGCTGTGATGGGAGTGTTCTCTATCTGGGTTATCCATTACGGTACCTAACAGGCACGCATGGCTATTAAGCACTTAAAATGTGACTGGTGTAGTGTGACTGAGGAATTGGGTTTATTTTTAATTTTTAAAAATGTAATGAATTTTAAATTTATTTGCATTTAAATGGCTGCATGTGGCTAGTAGCTACTGCATGAGACAGCCTAGGTGGCGCGGGTACCTTGCGTGTGCATCTGCCAGCCTTGGGCTGGGGAGGGCGTAAAACTGAACTCTGTTACAATACGGGGACAGCTGGCGCTCCTTAAGCTTTGATAGGCTGGGTACTGTTCTAAGCAGCACCTATATTGAAACCCCTGTAATGAGCACAATGGCCCCTGACTCAGGTCCCTTTACCATCAACCCCATTGTATAGGTCCAGAAGCCGAGGCGGGAGAGTTCAGTGAGTTGCCTAAGGTCGCAGTGCGGGAGCCTGACTGGAGCCCAGGCACGCAGCCTGGTACCAGGACACATTCTGTCACCCAGCATTCCATCCTGCCTCGTCACTACAACAGAGGGGTGCAGGGTGCCAGGGGAGTCTGGCCCTGTGGCACCTTGCAAGATGAGCAAGACAACCAGGAAAGAAAGTGGAAAGGGACTTCCAGGAGGACTACAGGGAGAAAGGCCCAGTAGCACCGGGCAGCGTGCTGGTCAGGGGCCTGCAGGTGACTGGAGTGGGAGGTGAGGCAGTGGCAGGCCAGGCCCCAGAGGGTGTGGCCAACACATGAAGAGCCCAGGCTTTACACAGAAGCAGCGGGAGCTTTGGGGGGCTTTAAGCAAGGAGGCAAAGAAGGGTCTGGCCTTTTAGAACCCTCCAAAGAAATTTCAGAAGGCTCTGGCTGAGGACCAGAGAGATGATGACAATGAGCGAAGGAGTAATTCAAGGATAAGAGCTCCAGCTAAGGGTACTGACTGAGGAGGGGCTTCTCCCACTCCCAAACCCAGTGTGGCTCCCTAGGACTAGCCAGATGGGGTCCCCTCTCTGCCAGGCTTCATCAGCCTGGCTGCACCAGGCGCCTCTCCTGCAATGCCAGAGCAGAGCGGCCCCTTCTGCCCCTGCATCCAGAAGACTCCCCCAGGCCTTCCTCTCCAGGGAAGGTGCTTCTGCTCCCTCTTCAGCTCCCAAGCCCACTCAGGCCCCAGCTCCCTTCACCGAGTTCTCATCCTGCAGTGCTCACTGATTAGGGTTTTCTCAATATGGAGTGCAGCTGCCCTCTGCTCCACTGTTCTGCCTGCTTAGTATTCAATAATTATTTCAGGGCTTGTGACGATCAGTCTGTGTGTCTTCCTACTTGACCATGAACTCCACAGGCAGGGAGCGGGCCTTTTCTCCCTTACCATTGCTCCCCAGCACCAGACACAGGGCCAGGCACGGCCTAGGCACAGGAGTCTCAGTTGAATGAGACTGGGAGCTGGTGAGGTCACCAGGGCCACTGCAGGGCCGCTGCAGGCCTTGCACCCCATCGGTGTTCAGCACCTTGGAATGACCCTCTCGGGTCCTCTAACATGGCCAGTCACCCAGGAGATGCACAACCAGGTTGGGGAGACCCACTGAAGATAAAGGTGGCAGAGAGTGGGAATTCTAATGGTAGGAGTAGAGGCAGAGTAGAAACCATGAGAAACCCCAATAACGACAAACATTTACTGACCACCTTCTGTGCAATTTTTTGTACGCTTGGTAATATTGGATCCTTCCCTCAATTTGATGATGTAGGTACCAACAACATCCACATCTTATACTGACAGATGAACAAACTGAGGCTCAGAGGTTAAGTGACTTGGCCAGGGGCACCCAGCTAGTATGGAAGAATACAGCTCTCTATACCCAGGTGGGGGGTGAGGAAGAGGAGCTGGGGGTAACAGGGGGAGCCTTACCAGGAGAACCCAAGAGGATGTGCACCAGGTCCTCATAGAGAATGAGGGTGGCCGGCCGCTCGGGGAGCAGGTAGAGGCTGACTGATGCATACACTGTGGGAAGGGTGGCCTGTCAGCTCCAGAGAAAGCCCCTGCCCAATCCCAGGCGGGGCACTCCCACCATCCAAAGCCGAGTGACTTCACCCTCCCTCAGCCCCCTCTGCATACCCCAGCCCAGGCAGCAGCTGCTGGGAAGCCTGCCCCCTCTGCCCCCTCTGCCCCCAAGGACTATCTTGGGAAGGGGCTGATGGGGTCAGCTGCTGTCCCCCCCTCCACCTGCCCCTACACTCACAGGGTAGCTTGTCAACACGCCAGGGCACGGAGTTGGTGAGGAAGCCAGAGCGGGCAGCAGTGACCAGCACCCAGGTGCCCAAGCGGTAACTGAGGGGTAGTGTGGCCACACCCTCCGAGTCTGTGGTGCCAGCGGCCAGCAGCATACGGTTCCCAAACACATCCACCGAGGCCCGATCCAAAGGCACCAGCTCCCCGCTCACATACACCTGCACCTTGATCAGGATCTCTGTGGACAAGATGGGGCAAGGAGAGTGAGGAGGCAGGAGGGGGAAGAGAGAACTGAGGGGGACCCAAGATCAGGAGAGAGGACTGTGGGTTGGGAGCAGCTTTGTGTCCAAGGCTAGAGAAGATGTTATGAAAGCCAGCATTTACAGAACCCTCTAACTTTACATCAGCCTCTGAGGTAGGTGGTACTATCACCATATTTCATCACCTAACATGCTCACTTTTCCATATCTTAACATTTCTGAACTCAAGCTATGCCTATGGTCGATGAAGTCATAATTATAATTGGCAGCATTTCTTATTGGTACCCGAAATAATGGTGCATCTTCCAGTCAATGATGTATTAGACTTGATAAAACATGCTCTTTGCCCCTTTTACAGATAAAGAAACTGAGACTCAAAGAACTTATATACGTGTACTATAGTTAAGTGGGAAAGCTGGGATCCAAACCTGGGAATCGACCTCTAGACTCAAATTCTTAACCACTGGACCCTATGGGGCTTGTGTCAGGGAGTGGGGAGGGAAGGGAGGGTTGAGAAAGAATGAGTAAGTCCTGGCTGGTGTGGCTCATGGATTGGGCGACGGCCTGTGGACCAAAAGGTCACCAGTTCAATTCCCAGTCAGGGCACGTGCCTGGGTTGTGGGCCAGGTTCCCAGCAGCGGTGCACCAAAGGCAACCACACATTCATATTTCTCTCCCTCTCTTTCTCCCTCCCCCTCTGTCTAAAAATAAATAAATAAATAAATAAACAAACAAACAAACAAATAAATCTTTAAAAATAAGTGGAGAACCAGGGGGCTGCAAGTAGGAGAGGTCAGGATTCAGCCATTTGGAAGAGAAGATGGGGCGCTTGGCCAGAGTTTGGGTTCTCTGGAAAAAACTAAGAAGGAGATGCTGGGGAGTTGATCATTCCCATCATTCATCCTCTTCCCAGAACCCTTTGCACAAACCTGTGTCTCTTCAGATTTAGGGACTGACCCCCACCCTGAAGCCCAAACAAGTACCTCCTAACCCATCCTCCTCACGGGTACTGCCAGCCCCCTCCCAGCTGGTCAGCTACAGTCAGTCACCATGGCAACACCCTCTTTCCTCCCAGGAGATGGGCAGGAGTTGGGGCCCTGGCAAGGAGAAAGAGATGGGGAGGGGAATGACCCAGACCCAAGGGAGACCGGTGTGGAGCGGGCTGGGAAGAGAAGTCCAAGTCCTTTGCTTTCTAGCCAAATCTGCCCCTAGCGCATAGATGGTCTAGCTGGCATGAGCCTGCAGGTGCCCTGATCTCAGATGGGGTGATGGGGGGAAGAACCAGCCCCAGAGTTGTTCTCACGGATCCCCTAGATAGCCTCTCAGATCCAGCCCACCATCCTTCCTACTCAGCGCAGCCCCTCCTTCAAGAGCATGCTTCATCCCTGCCTTGTGCCAGTCACAGAGGAGGTGTCATGTTTGGAAAGGTACAGAAACCTAAGTGGGGCCCCAGGAGGCAGGTAAGGAGTGGGCTGGCTACTGGACACAAAACTAGGAGAGCCCAGGCACAGAGGAAAGAGCCGGGAATTGAGGGGCTCAGGGCCACAGGGCACGGGGCGGTCAGGGGGCCTCACGGCTGGAGTGTAATACTCAACAGTGGCAGGTGTCTTATCTCAAGCTTCCAACCCCAGGGCCAGGGCCAGCGCCAGCGCCACGCCTGCCCCTGGCATCCCATCCAGCTGTTCCTGAACCCACCACCCCATCCCCTCCCAAGCCAAAGCCCAGCTCTGCAGGGTGGGTGCACACACTCGACCCTCTCCTGCTCTCTTGTTGTCCTGGGAATTGGCAGCCTCCCCTCCACCCACCCCCTAGTAGGAATTCTGAGAAGTTAGAGGGGGCTGGCTACTCCCTACCCCCACCCCAGGCTTGGAGCAGCTGGATGGAGCAGCTGGGAAAAGGGAACCCAGGCACATGGACTATGATCATTTGAGGGAATGCCTTGGATTCAAGGGCCAGCTCCTTAGAAAAGGGCAGAGAGCCCAGGGATCAAACTGGGTGGGCAGATAAGGCTTGAAGGAGGCATAAGTGCCCAACAGAGGGGGCAAAGTGCAGGTACCTAGTAGATTTCTTTCCCCTTTCCCTCACCCGGGTTTCCAGCCAGCAGATTGGGAGAGCCCCGATCCTAGCTCTATTCCAGCCAATCCCCTGGGCCCCCTTCTCTGGGGTGCAGGACTTGAGAAAGGCTTTCTGAGAAACTAGGGACCATTCCTAGCCACAAAGCTCCTCTTGCCCCCTAGAGTGCAGGGAAGACTGAGACCAGAGGAGATCCTTCCCCATTCCTCAAAGCCTGACATTCCATACAGTATCCGCTTCTCCCGGCCTCAGCCCTGCCTCATTCCAGGAGGAAATCCGACCCCCTCCCTTCATCCGGACCCCACTTCCCTCATCGAGTGCCCCCACCCTGCTTTTCCTGCCAGCTTCTTGGTGGGGAGGTGAGGAGTGGAGAGCACCAGTTCAGGTTCAGACAGGGATGGGGCCCAGGGGCTGGAGAGGGGAGAGCAGTAGCTGGGCGGTGGGGCAGGAGGCTGGAAGCGGGGTGCGGGGCTGGAGTGGGATGAGAACCCAAGCTAGGGGAGGGAGCCATGGTCTAGCTCTTCCGCCCTCTCCCGCAGCAGGAGCCGACCCCACCCCCACCTCACACACCCACCTGGACCCGGCGAGGCGCTGGGAGGGTTTCCTCCACTGCGATGGAGAGGTGAGATGAGGAGGGGGTGATCTGGGAGCAGACTGGGGACAGGAGTGGCCGGAGGCCTGCTGGACAGGACCCAGGCACCTGCCCTCCCAGCCGGCACTGCCCACAACCAGCTACCCAGTTCAGCATGGCTCCGCCACCACAGCCTTGCCATGCGCTGAGCTGGGAATCACAATGCACCCCTTTTCAGAGCCCCCCAACTGCAGCCCCTTCTCCTTAATTGGCTGAGCAGCATTTCTTAGGTGCACCTCAAAATCTGAACCTGAGGGGCCGGCTGGGGGGTGTCAGGCTCCAAGGCGGAGAAGCCCCATTGGAACAGTCAGTCCGCCCACAGCCTCCCCCACCCCCCTTCTCCCCTCCCTCCGTCAAACCCAGCTCTAGGCGCCCAGCCCCCGTCCGGGCCCAGGGTGGCAGGCGATGCTGCGCCCCCACCCAACCGCGGTCTGGAGCGAGGAACCCGCAGGGGGCTTGGGAGCGGGCGCCCGCCCCAGCCCGCCCCTGGGCGGGTGTCTACCGTAGACAATGGCTCAGGCAGCAGCGCCTCGCGGATCAGGAGGGAGAAAAACAAGGCAGGAGGGGGCGGCGGCGCAGAGCCTGGGGACCCCCAGCCTCTCCATTTGTGTCTCCCCGAGACCCCCTCCACGGCGGTCCTCCTCTCCCCTACACGCGCAGGACCCAGGTCGCTTATCTCCCCCACCCAAATCCAGGGAATAGAATAGCCCCCAATTCACGAGCGCCGCCAAGAGGAGGCTGGCGGGCGGAGGCCCGGTGGGGGTGGGGGGCGCAGGCCCACGATCACTGCCCCCCCCGTCCGAGACTCACCCTGTGGGGTGGGGGGCTCCGGCGGCGACTTGCCGGGAGCCCGGGAGGCGCCGCCGAGCAGCAGCCCCAGCAGCGGTAGTAGCCGCGCGAGGACGCTGGGGCCACTCGGCGGCGGCATCGCGGGGCTCGGCCCAGCCCTAGCGGCCCATGGCTTCCGCCCGGCCCCGCTCCGCCGATCCCGCTCAGCCCCAGCTCCGTGCCGTGCCGCTCGGGCTCCCGCTCTGGCTGCGGCGGCCGCTCAGTGCGATTGTCTCCGCCCGGAGCTGCGCCAGCGCCCCCTGCAGGCGGCGCCCCACCCCCGCGGGCCTCCGGGCACCGCCCCCTCACCGGCCCGCTCAGCCCGCAGCCCCGCTGGCCCTGCCGGAGCTCAGCCCACCCCGCAGCCACCAACCTGCGCTCCCAGATTCAGAGCTGCAAGGGAGTGTAGCGAGGAGGGTCCAATCGCCGCGGTGCTTGGAGTTCTAGAGTCCCTGAAATTTGGTGCAAAATTTGGGGGTAGGGGAAATGGCTATTGTTGCAATAGACTCAAGGAGGTGGGTACCGTCATAAGGGTCTCTAAAAAGTGTAAGAACTGCCCTGCTTTACTGCTCCCTTTTCTCCGCACAAACATTAGCGCAGTGCTGGGGGAGATAAGGCACAGCCCCCTGGGAATCCGTCCGGGGTTTTGTCTAGCTCTTGCATCTTGTTAAACCCTGAGCAAGTTACGTAGCCTTCCTTCAAAATGAGAATTGTAATCTTCACCTCGTGGGGGCTGTTGTAACGATTAGATGAGATAATGCTGTAAAGGGTCTAACACGTCCCTGACCAGGTGCTATTGTTGGCCCAGGCACTAAGATCCATTGATGGGTTATCAATACTGGTTAGGAAGTCCTAGAGGTGGAAACAGCCCGTCTTTCTCACTGAGAATCACCGGTTGGTCGGACTGGTTCTGGTTCGTGAATGACCATCTGAATCTTTTCCTTCTTCCTCAGCCATTAAACTCCAGGTTTGAAGATAGTTATTGGTCTGCCCTCTACTCCCAGCCAAGCTCTTTCCTTCCAGTTTCTGGTTGTCATCATCACTCAGCTTCTGGGTGGCCCAATCCTTATCTAATCTGGTGTCTCTCTCCTGGTTCGTGCTGGCTGGTTGCCTTTGCTTTCTCAAAATGTAGTGCCCTGGAGGGGATTGGATACCTAGGGCAAGGACCTCAGCAATGCAGGCTTCTCTTCTGGCGCTTCTCTGCTGGTTGAGCCTTCTGAAATAGGGAAACCTTGTTTTTAGATTGTAGACCAAACTGGCAAACTTTTTCTCTCTTTCTTTCCTCTTTTCTTCCTTCCTTCCGTCCATCCATCTTCCATTCTGCCTTTCCTCCTTTCCTTTCTTCTATTCCTCTTCCCTGCATAAATTTCCACCTCACCAGATTTCCCAGTCCCATTCTTATGTAACCAAAATTTTGGAACCTCAGCACAGGATTTAGCACTCATCTCTGGTGAATTTCATCTTGCTGGTTACAACCCAATTTTACAATCTGTCAAGGCTGCCTGGAATCTGCTTCAGTCACCCATTGTATTGGAGCTCCCTGTGGGCCAGCAGCCATCTGCAGGATAATGGGCCTCCTGACCATGCCGAGCAGCCCAGGGTTAGGATGGCGCTTTGGGACACCGCCGTAGAGATATCCTTCAGCTTTATCAAAACTGCTCAGTTTTCAATCCAAGTCTCTTCCATCCAGCTGACATCTCTGTCTCATGTATAAGGACAGATGCCAAATGCTTTGCTGGATGAAGACCAATTGTCTGGGGCTGTCCCACTGCAATGACAGTGTGTGTGTGTAGGGTGGATTTGGCTGGTGTTCAAGATCATGGCTTAATCTTTTCCTAAATATTCAGTCACCCAACTAGAAACCTGTTCTGGAACTCGCCATGCACGAATGTCAAGTTGTTGTGTTCTGTTCAGAATTTACCTTTTTCCCCTTTGGGTAGCAGATCTTCTGAGGTAAGCCTGTCCCTTAATGGCTTCCCCTGACACCGAGCATCAAATCCAAAGTCCTCTCCTTGGTCACAGGCGCTGCCTGCCTTCCCTGACCCCCACCCTCACCTCCCAGACTCCTCGCCAGTCTCTGGCCTGTGGGCCTCCTAGCCTTTACGTGAACACGTCAAGCCTGTTCCCACTTCAGGACCTTTTCACCAGCTGCTCTTTCTGTCCAGAACGCTGGGTCCCTGCAGCCGCCTGGCTCTTTCATTCATTTCTCTGCTCACCTCACCAGAGAGGCCTTCCCTGACCACGCTGCCGAAAATGTCAGCCTGCTGCCGACACCTGTGTAATTCTGTCACTAGCTCCCTACCTTCATTTTCATTCCCACCACTAACCACCACCGGCTATACACTTACTTATTTTTTCACTCTTTGTTCCTGGTTGGATGGAGACTCCATGAGGGCAGGGACTTTTGTTGCTGTGTTCATGGTTTCGTGCCAGCGCTGGAACGGTACCAGACACATGGTCGGTGCTCAGTGTTTATCGAACCCCCGTGTCAACAGATCTCTCCGGACTGCAGGTGGACCACCCACCCCCTTAACTCTCTCCTGATCCCCGTCTCAGTGGGGAGAGGATTGGCTCCCGCTCCTCTTCCTGGGAGCTCCCTGCCCAGTGCCCTCTTTCCTCACTGAAGGACCCTTCGCAGTGGGGAAGAAGGAATAGAAGGGACAGTGATGCCTCCCTGAAACGGCCTTCCTCTGGATGGGGGCTTAGTCAGCCTCCATGGGCCCCTCCTCACTCTGAACACAGCTTTAAAGACCTTTTTTTATTTTTAATGGCAGTGGGGAGAGTGTTCTTTTCTTGACGTTTATCTCATCAAAATCATTTTTAAAGATACTGTTTACAGCTGCCCTCCGGGGACCCTGCCTGCCTTCTCTGCCACCCCCCACCCCAGGCCATTCTCAGACACCTCTATGCCCCCTAGTCTCACCTGGAGGCTCTGCCACCCCTTCCCCCTGGCTCCGCCCCCCACTTTCTACTCCCTGCCACTCCCCAAAGACAGTAATTTTTCATCTTTGCCCTGGCAGAAATGCTCTCTGCCCACATTTCTACCAGCCCCAGATCCCTCCTCCAAATATCACCTTGGTCCCTCTCTCCTCTGACCCCGAGAGGAAGCAGCACACTGGGGTTGGGGCTGCCTCTTTATTAGACAGCAGGAACAGGGGTAGCCCAGCTCTGATGGGAGGGGGAGGGCATCAGGAGGCCTCCATGGAACAGCTCCAACCCATGGGTAACCAGAGTGGGGGGGACACACGGAAAAGAGGGGCACGCAGGCATCACACCCAGCCTTCCTGCTGGGACAGGTCATGGGCTGGACCATCACTCCTCCTCCTCATCATCTTCTTCCAGGGGTGGTCGATTCCGCTTGAAGAAGCCGACCTGGGGGTGCACAGGGCCAGGGACAGGTTATAAAAACGATCCTTAGGCCCCTGAGCAGCACTGGAAGAAGTAGGCCTGCTAGAAAGCAGCCAGCCACGCGGTCCTCCCAGACCAGCGCAGATACGGACCCCACCACCTGCACAAATGAAGGCCTTTCCCCATATAGAGATAATGCACATAACATTTCTTTAAAAATGTTTCGCTTTTTCGCCCCTGGATTTTTGTTAAATACTGATGATTATGTCTCTCTATGACTTAGGTGTATGATGACATATATCTGATTATTCTAAGTCTAATGTGTGGCTTGACCCAAAAGCACCATGCTTCCCAGAGCTTGGGCACCTGAGCAAGTTTGGGAGCGGCCCACTTGTTCTCCAGGCACAGGGGAGGGAGCGACTCATCAGGGTCTCATAAGGAGCAGGGAGCAGGGTCTGCATCAGACCTGGGTCTCCCACCTCAGTTGGGGCAAAGAACAGAGCTGGGAAGAAGTGAACCCTGTCACCACAGCAGCCAGGGAGTTCCCGGAGGCAGGACTCATTTCCTGTGACTCCTCCTCTCAGGGGCCATGGGTCTAAAGGACTTAGAATTTCAGGTGCCACTTCTCTCAGGGTCCTGTGCCTGGAAGAGGTCCTCTGGAGAATGAGAGTCTAACAGTGGAGATGTAGGCCAGATGGGCTCTGGGTCCCCCACTGGGGCCACTCTCTCTGCCTCCCTGTGAGGGTGGGCAGGGCCAGGTCTGTGCCTACCTAGGGACCCCATTCTCCTCCATGCCTCACCTTCCACATGGCCAAGACCAGGAGTGTGAGCAGCAGCAGGCCACCTAGCACGCCTACCAGCACCCACCAGATGGGAATGTCCCTCTCCTCCAAGGCCCGAAGCAGCTGCGTCTGCACCTAAGGACAGAGTCATGGATGTCCTCCATCACCTTGACATTTCCCTTTCCCAAAAACTCAAACCTGTGGGATGGGGACACCAAGCCAAGCCACCTACGAGTTTCACCCTTTAGACCCAGGGAGGCCCCGCCCCCATTCTGCCGGACACGGATGCGTGGGAGGAGCAATGGGGTTCATCTCCTTGACAACATTCTTCTGTACTCACCAGAGCTTCCCCACTGGGCAGGCTGAGGGCAGGCACAGCGTAGGGAAGGGAGGTGACATTGAACCAGGCGTGCGACTGCAGCACAAACTGATCCAGTGGCCTCTGCATGGGGTGCGGGAGAAAGCCATCACACAGGCCTATTAGTTCCAGGAGTCCCAGACCCAGGCTTACCCCTGGGAAGCCTTGACCCTGGCCTAAACCTGTCCCTTCCAAAGCAAACTCCTCCCGCCAATAAACAATTAATTAATTAATTAATTAAAAATAAAAAATAAAAAAAGAAAACAAAGTAAACCTGACCTCTCTCTTCCCACTACCTAAAAAGCCCCGCCTCTCCCGAGAGCACACTCAGTCCTAGCCTCCAGGAAGCCCCGCCCCTGGGCCCTGCCCGTCACGGCGGTCCCACCTGGCGGAGGCTGGGCAGCCACAGGAAGGCCTGCGCAGTGACCATGGCCCGCTGCCCGCGCGCCATCTCCCGCAGCTCACATTGCACCACGGTACAGGGCGCCGAGTCGCAGCTCTGAGGAGGTGCGCTATTAGTCCCCAGCCCCTGCAGACTGTCACCCCCTCACGCCAAGGACCTTACACAGAGGGAGAGAGGAAAGCCCGGGGTGGGGGCGGGGGGTGGGGGCAGTAAAGACCAGCACAATCCTTAGAATTCGCTTGGACCAAAGTGGCTAACCCGAGGCCCGCATCACTCTTCTGGCCCCTCCCCCTACCTCCCAGCCCCTCTGCCCCTGGGCCCCCCAGGGAGGAGAGACCACAGAGCCCGCTTACCACAAGAACTGGATCCCGAAGCCACCCTGGCTGCTTGGGCCCTGGCAGGGAAGCCTGCCTGCGCTCCCGCTTGTGATGGCCTGAGTGAATGGGGGAGGGGGTGGAGGTGGGCAGCCCCAAGTCCAGCTGCGGAGGCAAAGAAGCTGTCAGGTTGTATGCTCTGCCCTCCCAGAGGGACCCCAGTTGACCAGCTAGGGACTCACCTGCAGCTCTTTCTTCCACCTGGGCTCTCACCTTGAGGGGGTTGGGAGAGGGCTGTGGGGTGCACTGAAGACCCCCCTGAAGCTGTACATCCAGGATGTAGAGCAGGTCTGACGGCTGGGATTGGCCAGGGAGACGGAGGGTGAGGTAGAGGCCGTTTACAGTACCAGGGCCGTTGTTGTAAAGCTGGTGGAGTTAGTGGTGGCAGCATATTAGGTGGCTCAGTGCCTAGACTGTAGCTCCTGGGACCCTCCCACTCCAGCCTGGGGTCCAGGGTCCCCTCCCTACCTCATAGGTGTGCTCCACTTTCGGGCCCCAGCTGTCTGAGCTGTTCTCTCTGTTGCCTTCTTCGGCTGCCATCACCAGGAAGGCTGGGAAGGAGCTCCTGCAGGGGTTCGAGTCCCCAAAGTAAGCTTGATTCACTGACTGGCCCCCCGGGGGTGGGGGGTTCTCCCAGGACCCCTTGAACTAAGGGTCTCTGCCTGCCTTCTCCCTTATCAATCCCAGGCACCTCACCCTCGAAGCTCCACATGGGCCTCCGCTCGGACTGGCACATCCAGCTGCACAATCTCACTGTTTGGATTCTGACTGTTCTTGCTAGAGGGGAGGGGATGAGGAGAAGCTGGTCAGGGACACCAGCCCCATGAATGTCAGGACTCTGCAGGCGCAGCCAGAATTTCAGAGGGCTCAGAAAGAACTAGCTCCACAGACAGTGCGCCACACACAAGTTTGGCCCAGGAAAGAACTTCTTGGGCTCCAAGACTCAGAAACAGGAAGTAAGGGAACAGGAAAGTCCGAAGAGCAGGGATCCCAGAAGACTGTTCTGTGTGGAGGGCCCCAGAATGTCTCTGCATCCTGTGCTCCCCTGTTCAGTACCTCCTGATCTGCAGCCAGAAGGACACACGCTCCCCAGCCTCTTCCAGGTTCTCCACACTGACCAACATGGTGATTCCTATCTGAGAAATCAGGAGAGCCAAAGTCACTCCCTAAGTGCTTACTCTGGACATTGAAAGTGGCCTCCAGGCCTCATCCTCCAAGGTTACCATCATTATCTCCATCTTACTCAGAAGCCCACTCAGAGAGGGAAGTTCACTCACCCAAGAACACACAGCTAGGGAGTGTGAGGACCAGGATTCCAGCCCAGGGCTTTCTGACTCCAAACCCGGCCCCTAAAACCTGGCTGTTTACGAGACTGTGGGGGAGGAGACCCGGCATCCAGGACTTGATGGCCTCACCCGGACATTCTTCATGGGGTTGCCCAGCTCACACAGGACGACCTTGGTCTCATTCTCCTTCTTCTGGTTACAGATAAGCCTCTCAAAACCCTTGAGGGGGTAGTTTCAGGAAAGAAGGTGGTTACAGCGCAGCCCGTGTATATTTAAGCTTCTTGGGACGTCTGGGGAAGCCTGCTGTGCCAGGCTGGGGGCAGGGTTCTTGGGGCGGGGAATTCGAGGCACTGTCACATTCTCATTTACATATTACTCTAGAGCTGTATTACTGTTCATGATTTTTGGAAGTAAAAAACACAGAACATTACACAGACTATAATCCCATTGTTATAAGCCACATCAACAAACTAACGAAATAAATCAATATGTACGAAGCCTACATAAGTATCTGTTGATGCTGAGAAAAAAGACGGGAAGGAAACCCACCAAATGTTAACAGGTCCCTGTTAATATTTAGTTGCTGAACCATCTTGGACTTGGGTTTTATAATAAAATTCTTAAATTTGGGGCCATTTGCAAGCATTCCTCTTCCAAATTAAAAAAAAAAAATACAGCTTTTACAGCAAAGCATAAGAAAAGCAGGGGCTCTGGGCATGTGAGAAGGCTCCCGACCTCTCACATCCCCAGTAATGTCCCCGGGGGGGCCTCACCTCGACATCGCTGAGGGCCCTCATGTAGTGGGCACCCGGGGGCAGGTGCACGGCCAGCTCAGCCTCATAGGCCCCCTCCCCCTCGTTGACTGCGTCCATCTTTAGCTCCAGCACATTATCTGCTCCAATGAGGAGGGGGGAGCCTGTCCTGTAGGGAGAAAGGAGTGAGAGGCCTGGTCCAGGCCCAGGCTCTGGGAGAAAGACAGGGGCCGAGGACAGCATATTGGTGTATGACATCTGAGGTCGGGAGGAGGTGACATTGGAGACAAAGGGGCCAGGAGAGGGTGGAGTGGGAGGTCTCCTCACACGCTGGCAGCGAGCTGAAGCTGGGGCACGCACAGGTCGTCTTCCCCGCAGTCCAGGATGATGCGGGTCTACAGAGGGCACACCAAGGAATGTGGGTGAGTGGGGGCACATGAAGTTAGGGGGTTAGAAGATCTGAGAATGAAAGGAGTGGGGAGGGTTTGGGACAATGTCATGGTGCAGGTGGTGACATCAGGGTTTACGGGTTTATAGCAGAGTTGAGAGGTGACATCAACACTTGGGGTTTAGGGGACACTGAGGTTTTGGGGTTTTCATTAGGGTTTAGAGGAACAGCAGAGATTAGAGGTGACATTGAGATTTTGGGGTTCACATTACAACTTGGACACTAACCCTAACCTTGCCTTCTGGTAGGGGTCCTTCACCTCCCTGGCCTGTTCCTGCCCACCCTCACCTGCTCCTGGACAAGGGTGTCTCCATGCAGCACGAGAGCAGGGGCTAGTCCATCCTTCGCAGGTGGCAGGGACACACTGACGCTGAGCACAATGGGGCTCAGCTTGTCCCGGAAGTCGGCCTCATCCTAAAGAGGGAACAAGAACCAGGCTATCTTGCTGTCGTGCACCCTACCACTGACCATCCCTAGACCCGCAGCGCCCAGCCCACACCGCAGGGCTGAGTGGACAAACTCGCACACCCAGCCCTGCCCCTCCCCAGCCCGGGCGTACACGGAGGAAGGCCGTGATGTTGTGGCAGATGAGGCTGTGCCTCCCCCCCAGGTCTAGGTGCAGGGTGGCGCCCGCCTGCTGAGAGTTCAGCAGCAGCACCCGCCGGCCCTGGCGGGGCTTCTGCCGGTCCAGCTGCAGCTCTGCATCTAGGCCTGACAGGGCAAGCAGAGAGCGTCAGGGTCTCCCTGGCCAGCCTCCAAGGGAACCGAGGTCTGCCTCCCTCCTGTGCCCACCATGCCACTCACTTAGCTGCTGGGGAATATTGTGCCCGGTGGCTCCTACACACATCTGGATTCTAAAGCTGCAAAGATGTGAGTGGGGCTCAGGGGTTAGAGCCCCTGACATCCCAGATCCTGCCTGGCCCATGCTTTCTGTCTCCTCACCAGCTCACTGACGTCTTGGTCTGGGGCAGGACACAATCCTTCACAGCAGGATTCAGCGAATCTTGCACCATCAGCTGGACAGTGGCCATCACCACTGGCTGAGCTCTGGTGGGATGGGGGGGCTTGACACTGTGGCCTCTTCTGGCCTGTTCTTCTCCCTACCCTGCCCATGGACCCAGCGCTCACCTGTACACAGCCACCTTGTCAGCGCCGTATGCTCCCACCAATAGGTCTATAGGTATTGGGAGGGAGTCAGAATTGGTAATTAGAGAGAACATGATATCATCATCTTCCCGGGAGTTCCCCAAACCATTTCCCCCGCTGGAGGTTTGACCTGGCCCTCCCAGGCATTCCAGCCCCAGAGACAGGTCAGAGCTCTCAGTGGAGCACCAGGTTAGGCATGGCATGGGCCCCTGGCCATATCTCCTGGCATCTCCAGTTAATGCTCAAGGGTCCTTATTTAGCTGGGGACAGTCCAGGGCACCTGGGTATCCATTGTCATCGATGTCTGTGGCACCTCGCAGGGAGAAGCCGAAGCCAGAGCCTATGGGGAAGGGGCTGTCCAGGACCTGGGAGGGGCGTGAGCTAAGCCCCTCACTCTGACCCAGGAACACCTGCACTTGGCCCCGACCACTGGGACCTCCGTAGGGGGCAGCCACTGCAACATCTAGGAGGAATGACAAAAGGAGAGTGACTGTTTTCTGATCTCTCCAGGTGGCCCTATAAAACTTTCAGGGATTCCTACTCTGCGCAGACCCCAGGGGACCAGGAGAGGGACAAAAAGGTTAGGGTCAAGGAGGCAGCTGTCCTGCCTTCCAGGAGTTTACAGTTGGGTCAGAGAGAGATCCATCAAGTAGGGATGTTATAAAAACAGTAACAGCCCTCACTATCTGTTGGGGAAAAAAACACGGATGTGATTTCATTTGATCCTAAATATTAAGCATCATTATTCCCATTTTAGATGAGAAAACTGAGCCCCAGAAGATTAAGTAACCAAGACCTATTAGATACTGACCCCCTCTTCCTTAGGGACCTTCACCCCATTCTGCTTACACCATACATGCTCAGAGCCACATCAGGGGCTTGTCATCACTAATAACTTTGAAGATCCCTCTTGAAAATGTGTTATTCACCAAAATCCTATTAATTTGTAAGAGTTTTCTGCATGTGACAGGAATCAAGACCTTCGATCTATATTTTGTAACCGTCTTTTCTTTGTCTTCTGTGCATTTGTTTCTTTAAAAATATTTATTGATTTTTTCTGATCAAATTATCCAGAATTTACCCAAATCAAACACCCTGACTACAGTTGTGTCCTTAGGTCGTAGGCCTCCACACTCTTCTGATCTTTGGCTTCCTTATCGTTTTTGTTTTTTAATTTATTTTTAGAGAGAGGGGAAGGGAGGGAGAAAGAGAGGAAAAGAAACATCAGTGTGAGAGAGAAACATCAGTTGCTTCTTGCATGTACCCAGCTGAGGACCTGGCTGAAAACCCAGGCATGTGCCCTGACCAGGAATTGAACTGGCAAACTTTTGGTTTGTGGGATAACATCCAACCCCCTGAGCCACACCGGTCAGGGCTGGCTTCCTCATCTCCACTTATTTCCTGAACAATTGATCACCCTTGCCATCCCCAGCCATCTTGCCCCACTGCCAGTTTTGGGCAAGCCTGGCCAAACCCCACCAGAGCAGGCACCATGAATTCCTGATCTCCAGCCTTCACTAGGGACTGCCCAGCAGCCCTACAGGATCAGAGTGGGGCTCTGCTCAGCCCCCTCTCCCAGTCTGCTCAGCACCTCTCAAACATTCTCCATTCTGTCAAGCTCCCAGCACCCCCAGTTCCTTCATAAGGAAAAGCAGCCCAACGGTTGTGCTATAATTTCACACCTACTTTTCCTCCCCTTTCCTCATCTGATCTTGGAATAGGTGTCCCTCCTTTACCCTGCCACTGGGCTTAGCATCCTACCTCCCCAGTACCTCAGGCATTGAAGGGACCCTCCTCCAAGTCATTCCTCCACCCCCCATTTTCCCACAAGATCATTTTCCTTCGCTTTCAACCTACTCTATATTCTTTGAAATTAAATAACCTCCCCTTGACCCTCATCTTCTTTCAGTAACGACCTTTGCTCTCCCACAGACCAGTTTAAAGAGCTGTCTATCTCCAATTCTTCACTTCCATTCACTTTACCCCACGCGTTCTGGCTTCTGTCCCTACGCAGCCCTGAATCAGTCCTTGTTGCTGTTACCAATGACCTCCTCGTTGTTAGAGACCATGGATATTTCTCCAGCCCCATCTAATCGTACCTTTCAGAAATATCTGGAGTCGTTAAACTCCCTCCTTCTGCTTAGAGCACTCTCTTCCTTTGAGTTTTGAGCCATCAAATCTCCTGTTTTCTTTCCTACCCCGCTGGATACTCCTCTGTCCTCTTTCCAGACTCGCTTCCTCTGTGAGTCCCCTAAATGCTCTTGTTCCATAGGGCTCTGCCTTTGGCCTCTCCTCACTTCACAGGCTCCCAGGGGCTCCGCCACCCTCCCCCAGCCCCTATCTCCCACTCAGACCTCTCTGGTAAAAGTGGGGGAAGTACCGTGGCTGGTGTGGCTCAGTGGATTGAGCACTAGCCTGTGAACCAAGAGTTGTGGGTTCGATTCCCAGTCAGGGCACATGCCTGGGTTGCAGGCCAGGTCCCCAGTAGGGGGCGCATGAGAGGCAACCACACATTGATGTTTCTTTCCTTCTTTTGTCCTCCCTAAACCCTCTCTAAAAATAAATAAATAAAATCTTAAAAAAAAAAAAGTGGGGGAAGCTATACCCAACTGCTCTCTGGACGTGCCTGATGTGGGTCCAGAGCTGGACTGCTGATGTCACCTCCCCGGACCTGCTGCCTAGACTGAGCTCCACACCCCACTGAACTCCTCTGTCACCCACCAACTCCTCTGCCTGGACTAACGCAAACGGATTCTAATCCGTCTCCTTGAACTTTCTCTGCTTAAAGCTCTTCCTGGCTCCTGCTGCCCTCAGGTCAAATCCATGGTCTTTATTGCGGCTGGTAGCCCCTCCACAGCAGGTGGAGCTCCTCTCTTCCCTTACCGTTGTAGCCATCCCGGTTGAGGTCACCCAGGGGTGCGATGGCTGAGCCAAATCGCCCATAGAGATGTGTGCCAGTCAGCAGGAGACTGGGGGTGCCCAGAGCCTGGGAGCCCCGAGGCTGCAGGAACAAGTACACACGCCCAACCTCGGCCAGCTTTCGGTCAGAGCGGCTGTCCATGTACAGCGGCGCCCCCACCAGCAGGTCATGCCTCCTGCAAGCCAGACGAGTGGATAATGGGGTGGGCTGAGAGGGGGTGCTGAGGCCCAGGGCCACATCTCACCCATCCTGGCCCTCCTCACTCTTGAGAGTGAGGGTTAGGAAAGGAGGAGATTCAACTGGGTAGGGTTGGGGCGCACCCTCCTCACCCGTCCCCGTTGACGTCAGTGACGGCCACCGAGTGCCCGAAATACGAAGCCACCTGCCGAAGGACAAGGCTTAGCTTAATTCCCACCCCCCAGACCTACTACCCTATCTTAGACATCGACCCCCCGTGGAATATTCTAGGGTCCCAATCCCTCAGCCTGGGCCACCCCATCAGGAACCGGCCCTCACCTGCTCTCCCTGCAGCCGGTGCAGCGTTCGGTAGTTCGAGTGCAAAATTTCCACCTGCGCGGAGAACGCAGGTGAGCGCGTCGTTCTTGTCCCCCCCCGCTCCCACACCCCACCCCAGGCAGCCTCTCTCTCCGGGTGAAAAAGGGCAGAGGTGTGGCGGGTTGGGTGGTCAGACTTAAGAGCAGGGTCAGGGGCTACAGAATGCCGAATGGCAGGGCAGGTGGCACTCACAGCTCCCAGGGTCCAGCTCCAGGTGGGGGCACCAAAGACATACTCTGAGGAGAACCGAATGAGGTTCTTTGAACCTTCCTGCCTCCCGTCCACCATTCCGCACCCAGGAGAGATTTTAGTGCGAGGCTTGGAGATGCTCCTCCCGGACTGGGCTCCCCAACCCCTGTCCCTAAGTGGATTTCTTGCCTGTAGTGTTGGGATTCCCGTCGAACTCGCCAACGGCCACTGAATAGCCTGCAGACACAGCGCGAATTAGTTTTTCTGCGAGAGCGAAGCAGGGAGCGAGCGGAGGGTGAAGAAGGAGGAGACAAGGACATCACCCAGTTTAAACACTGCATTACGTAGACAGCAAGGCGAAGGCCATCGAGAGGCCAAGATCTGCGGGAAAGGCGGGGTAGGGCATGTGGGAGTTGGGCACTGTGGGGGACGCTGCAGGAGCAGAGGATGAGGACGCCTTGCGTGCAGGGGCTGGCCAGCCGGAGTTGGCACGGGGGCGCTCCAGCAGGGGGCGGGGGTGGGCGGTGTGACAGAGTGCTGGGAAGCCTCTGAGGGAGATTCCGGGGTTACCCCGGTAGCCGTCGAAGTACTCTGGATGGCTGGAGTCGAAGGTGAAGCGTTGGGTGCGCACATGCCACAAGAGGGTGCCCGGGCGGTAACTCGAGAAGATGTCTGCTATTGGAGCTTGCGCCAGGAGACCTAGGGTGCGAGGATCAGTGGGTGTGGAGGCCCAGACTCCTGGGGTCTCCCCAGGCCTAGAGCAGAGGGGAGGGAGGTGTAAGGATGGGCACGCACCTAAGAAAAAATAGCCGCCAGGGGCCCCAAGCACCAGCTCTCCAGCCTGAAAAGGAAGCCCTGGAGGTGAGCGGGGACCCTGTTTGGGAGCCGCCCTCACAACGTTTGGGCTCGCTACTTGCCTTGGTGACTACGGAGCTGAAGCCCGCTTCACAGTAGCGCCTGTCTTCCCCTAGAGGAGGCACGGAGGAGGGTCAGAGAAGAGGCGACCCAGAAGCGCACACTGAGCCAGGGGTGGGGCGGGGGCGGGGACAGAGGCGGGGCCACGGGGGTACTATAGGGGCGTGGCCTTGAATCCGCTGGGTAGCGGCAGTGTTGCCAGGAGCTGGGGAGTTGAGCGGCGGGATAGAAAGCAGGGCCTGCGGGCGCTGGGAGAAGGTTCAGAAAAAGGGTCCGGCTCTGTGGCCACGGAGCCAAAACGGAGAGCGAAGCTCACAATATTTATATGCCAAGTAAACCCGGCTCATGGTGTTGGCCCGACAAGGCGAGAACTCCGCACGGCGGGCGTTCTGGAGCTGCGCTAAGAAGCAGCCACCTACAGGTGTCTTCTCCGCCTCCTCCGTCTCTTCCAGAGCATTCCAGTGCTGCCAGGGGGCGCAGGCCTGGGGCAGGGCCACGGAAAAGTGAGGAAGAGTCGGGACTTGGGTTTCTGCCTCCCCCCCCCCAACAAGTCTCTGCCCCCTACAACTCCCTATGTCCCCGTCCCGCAGTGCCCACCACAATGTTGTCGTTCCAGCTGACGACCGATGCCCCCAATCCTTGCCCGGCCTTGAAGGTTTGGAAAGTTTGGGAGCCTACTTTTCGGGTCTCATCATCTGGAGGGCACAAGACAGGGCGGGGTGTTGAAGCCCGGCTGTCCACACTCCCTCTAACCTCTCCTTTTCCCTCATTGCCTGGTACTCACTAAGGTCGAAGGTCAGGGAGGAACACTGGCTGCCCTCGGCCTTCCAGGGGCATATGAACACTCCGCCCATCTCCTCTTGGTTGCGACCCAGGGTCCGCGGGGCGCCCACCACGATGGCCACGCTGTGTAGGAAAGCTGCGTGAGCACCAGATTCCGAACACTCCATGCCCCAGTGCCCGTGCTGGGAGCATGAGCCTGCAGGGCAGTGTGCCTTGGGCGACACTGTATCATATTTCCTCAAAGAGACTTCACAGACCATGTAGGCCAACCTTTCATTTTACAGCCCAGGAAACCGACTCCCAGCAAAGGTAAATCACATGCCCAAAGAAACCCAGCGAGTTAGGGAAAGCTGGAACTATAACTGTTCGGTTTGATATGAATACGAGGGGTTTATATCCTTACAGAGAAAGGCCTCCTAAGCTCTGTACCCATCTACACTCCCCATTGCCCCCACCTTCAAAAGCCAGGGGTTTACATGATCCCTAGAACGTTAAACTGTGATGAGATGCCTTCTTGAGAGCTAGTTCTAATTAAGAATTAGAGAAGCTAGTGGGCAACTCTAAAGTGGAAGGTAGGGTTCTGATACTGCTGAGGACCCTAGTAGCACTAGGTTCGAGCCACAGCTCTGCCATATGCAAATAGGGGCCAATACCAACCAATCGATGCTGTCAGGGCAAGTAAATGTATGAGGGAAATTCGGTGTGGTACCAGCCAAATAACTCATACAAGCGCTCAGAAAGTGCAGAGATTATGTACACACATACAATTTAGATGCATATTTGGCACACAGGCTGTTTGTTAAGTGGCACCCATGAGACCAACATCTGTGGTAAGGAGGGGAAAGCAGCAAGAAAGGCTAGAGGAAGGAGTCAAGTTTAGATTCAAGTCCAGTGACAGCCATAGGCCACACAAACACCCCGGGGAGCCCTGGAGCTAGAAGGACCCTTCGGAACTCTTCAGAGTTGAGGTGAGAGGGTGGGATCCTTACACCTCTATCCTCCCTCCATAGTCCTCATTGATCAGTTAGTGCTAGGTCACACTGGGAAGGGGACTTGACTTTGGGGGAGGTGGCTCTCTTCAGCGGAGGAAATTCACCAAGGGGCTGATACTTGAGTGCTGTCTGCCACTGCCACTCCCCGAGGCTGGGCAGCACACTGTCCACTTCTGTAAGCAACTCACTCAGCGGAGTTACGATAAAGAGGAGCAGGACTCTGATCTTGGCAGTCTGACCTCACAGCTTGATTTTTCCTAACCACTAATGTTCTATTGTTTCTTTTCGAATATCTAGAATTTTTTTAAAGATTTTATTTATTTATTTTTAGAGAGAGGGGAAGGGAGGGAGAAAGAGAGGGAGAGAAACATGTGTGATTGCCTCCCATGTGCCCCCCCACTGGGGACCTGGCCTGCAACCCAGGCATGTGCCCTAGACTGAGAATCAAACCGGCCCAGGCCCAGGGAATTGAACTGGTTCACAGGCCCACGCTCAATCCACTGACCTATGCCAGCCAGGGCCAAATATCTAGAATTTTGATGGGGATGAGGGAAATGGAGTAGCAAAGCAAGGTGGGTAGACCATTTTAGTTTTGCAAGTCAATTTAAGACATGTGCGCTCCTCTCTGTATTTTGAGGGGATGAGGGTGGAATGGGTCATACAATGACCTATGGAGGTAAAAATAAGATACTTTTGTTTTGCCTTTGTTTTTACTGTAGTTTCACTGCCTATCTCCCCATTGGTGTGCTTCTCTGATACCCTCATCCGAGCAGGTCCCTCCCCAGTAGTCTTAACAAGAACTTGGCCCAAATAGATCCTAGAAGTCACTTTACTCAACCTCTATCACAAATGGGGGACTTGAGGCTCACAGAAGTAGTAATAGTGGAGGAATCCTCTCTTCCAACACCCAATTCCCCCAGGGCTTACCTGCTATGGCTGTCCTTGTAGAAGTCCAGAGAAAACCCAAAGTGGCTGCCATTGGGGCCTGTGTAGAAGGTGAGCCGCTCTGGGTCCAAGTTCAAGGCCGAGGCTAGAGGGGCAGCACCGGGTCCCAAGAGCATCTGCACCCACTCCAGAAGCCAGAGGGCATGAAGTGGACACAAAGATCTGGCCATCATCCTTCTCCCACAACCTCCTTGGCCGGAATGGGCTAACCCTTTCCTCTTCCTTTCAGTTCCACCACAGGAAGTCCTTTCTTATCAAACTTGAACCCACTTACTGAGCAGTAGGCAGGGCAAAGGGCTACAGGCCCTGGACCCATATGGTTTCTAGGACTGGCAGGAAGGGAAGGGGGTGAGGCCACCCGGGGTGAATGCTAATGGGAGAGCCGTGACTCCTCCCCTTTCCTGAGTAGTCTATCACCGAGTCTTGTTGGTTCTGCCTCTCAACTATGTCTCTGGAATCTTCACACGGTTTCCAGTCTAAGCCATCAATACTTTCTGCTACGGATAGGGAAAAACCTGTGAACTAATTGGTCCGCACATTTGCACTCTAGTCCACGGTTCTATAGTCCCTCCTCCCACACGGCCGCCTGTACTATGTGGGCACAATGTGACTTGGTCAGAGGTGGGGGAAGGGGAAGGAAGCTGCTGCCTTCTGATAAAACCTGAGCTGTGTATCATTTTGAATAGGCACCTATCCTTCTTCCTTTTATGGCCTTGGGCAGCTTTGGTCAGTCATATTAGTGTAGCAGTTTCTTCCTCCATCTCAGGCCAAGTCTGAATGTGGTCACAGCTGTCAGCCAGGGCTGGGAAAGGGGTGGCGAATGGGTCGTGGTCCAAGGGGAAGAGAGATGGGGATAAAGTGGAGTCAGTCCAGGGTTTTCTGGCTCACAGGCTTTGGGATTATGGACCTCACTCTTTCTGGTGACAGAGCTCTTATCCAATCATCAAGAATTGATTCCAGTGGGGTCATTGCCAAGGGGAAGCCTCCCCTGATTCTTCAGGCTGGCACCCTGGGTTTAACTCACTGTTCAGTCATGGCCTGGATTGTGTCCATGAATCCCCGGAGAGCAAGGTCCTTTCTGCAGCCTGGGGCCTAGCCAAGAGTCCAACATGTACCAGGTATTGCTGAAAGACACACTGAATGGAAGTGCACACTGAGCATGGCAGAGGCAAACACGGGATCCCACAGTGGAAAGAGAAGAACCAGTTTTGAGCAGAAAGGCAAGGCCATTTTCTGTGGACGAGAGGAAGAGGCATGCTAAGTCTTATTGACACTGCATGTCTTCCTCAAAAAGCAGGTTCTCAAGAGAGTTGAGACCTGCTAGGGGCACAGGAACATGGCCACCCCCCTTTTTTGCTCTGGTTCCTCATCAAGCTTAACCATCTCATCCTGCCCAAACCCTGTGCCATCCTGGAATCCCTTCAGCTTCTCCCTTCCTCTAATTCACCACCTCAGCACACAGCTCAAAATCCTACATCTTACTAGGTTAAAGTTCCTTCAAGTTTAAGAAACTTTAAACCTCAAGGCCTCCTTCACGGCTGATTTCACAGTGCCAGGATCATGGTAGGCATGTGATGCATTTATTAGGATGAGTACTTAACTCAGTCCTGTACTTACCTTCCAACTTCCCACCGACTCAACGGAGTGCTGTTGTAATGACTAGGGTGCACTGTGCAGCCCCAAATGAACTCACTGAACTAATATTTTTAGTAAGTACTTATTCCGCTCGAGGCACTGATAAGATGCCTTATCAAGGATCTTTAAAAAACTTAGTCCAGAGGAAGTTAAGACATGAACACATACCTGTAGCCAAGGAATAGTAAAAAGCATGCCTTGGAAAGGGTAGAGATTATGTCTGGCTGAAATGGCTAATATTATGTGCTCCTCAAAACCACCCTATGAAATACGTGCTAATATGCCTATTTCACAAATCCCGAAACTGTGGCACAGAGTATTAGGGAAATTGCTCGAGTTTACAGCCAATGGGTGGACTCAAACATGTTTGCATTTGAATTCATTCTTAACCATTGTACTGTTACCTTTTGTCAGAGGATGAAGGGGTTTTCAGCAGTCTGTAAGCAGAGTGGCAGAACATAGAAGTCAATTATGGCGAAGGGCAAGTAGTTGACTCAGGACAGGGTGGACTGGGGCATTAGGATGGAATGGAAAGCTGGGGTCAAATAACTGGGGGTCCTGGAGTGCTTTATAAAGAAACTTGAACTTGAATCGACAGGAGATGAAGAATCATAAAGATTTTTAAAGCCAGAGAGTAAGAGACACATTGATGAACTGTGCTCCAATTTGGACCATTGCACTGGTGGCCTGGGATAGAAGGAACTGGAAAGGCAGGACTTGGCGGGAAGACCAGAGAGCAACTGCAACCCTCTGGGTTA
Organism: Macrotus californicus; assembly: GCA_007922815.1. NCBI lineage: Eukaryota > Metazoa > Chordata > Mammalia > Chiroptera > Phyllostomidae > Macrotus > Macrotus californicus. Next base: position 71,352 of record VMDR010001986.1, read on the forward strand.
AAGGTGGCACGGTGGGAATGAGAAGCCATAGCAGAGATTACACAGCCAGTAACTGGGTGTGCTGGGGAAGTGTCAAGTAATTTGAAGCCTTGGTGCCTTGTCGGCTGGTAGGACTGCGGTACAAGTAACTAAAATTGGAAACAGGTGGAGGATCCGAATTGGGAAGTGAAAGGAGCTTGGTATTCAATAAGGGTTCTGTTCCTCTGGGTGTGACTTGGGAGTCCAAGCTGGGTTAATCTCCCCTCTGAGACGGTAGGCAGACCACTGCTGACACACTACTGCCACTTTCCCATCCCCTCAGCCGCCTGAGGGCCAGAATCCCTCAGTGAATTCAAAGTTCTGTTAAGGCCTCATTAAGTCAACAATTATTGAACTTATACTGTGTGCCTGGCACTGATGTAGATACAAAGAAAAATCTTTTACCTTTTGTTTCCTTTCTAAGTCCTGATGCATAATCTTCAGTCAATGGTATTTTACTTTGTTCACATCTTCCTTGAACATATAATCAAAATGTTTACTATGTGTTCAACTACATAAAACACTCTCAGGGATTAAGAAAGAAAAGGGGGTTGGGGGGGAATGTAAGAATCAGTTCCTGTCTTCTCAGAACTGACAATTTTATTGGGAAGCAGTGAATACAAAATGAACTGCAGTCAGATTCTGAGAAGCCAGTGAAATATGGGACAGGGAATTATATCCTAGAGTCAGGGAGGTCAGCCAGGAAACGCCGCAAAAATTCAGACATGAGTTGATAAGGGGAAGGTGGTGTCTCTGGCAAATAAGAATGGAAATGCCTGACGACTGGATTAGACATTGAGTGTAGAAGAGGGAGTGTGTCCATGTGGTGAGCTCAGGTGGCTGAGGCAGGCCGCTGCACGTACCTTCACACAGGGCACGCTCTACAGGCCAGTCTGCTCCTTCCACTGGCACCTTGCCTGCTCAGGAAATGAATTCCTTTCTTTCTGGGAAGGAATTTTGCTATTTTAGAAAAATAGGCAGATCTCAGCATCCAACCCAAGGTTCAAGTTGAAAAGCTTCTCTTAAGGGGAGAACACAGCTATTATGAGTAGTTAAGAAACAGACGTTGCACTATTCCTTCCTGAAAGGCTAAGAGAAACTAATTTATTACCATAAATCTATGGTTAGCTTTGGATGCTAAACTTTCCCTTTTGTGAAAATTATTTTGATTCAGTATAGACTTTTATCAGCTCAGTAAGAAGGAATTATTTCCTTTTAATACTCTACTAATTATTAGCTCTCAAGCATTCTATTATTATTGAAAGGTTGAGAAGAATTCAAAACTGGTTCTGGTATACAGAACTGCATCTGGAGGGCAAAGGCCAGGCAGATAACTCCTAATCCCACTGTCCTAAAGTTCATCCAAAATCCTCAACGTCAAAGCCAGAAATTCCAAACGCATTCACTTAGTGAGCACTTACATTCTACTATACACAGATTACATATTTAAAATGAGGTAAAGGTAGACAAGGAAGATTCTTGCGGGAAAGAGTGGAAAGAAGGTGCACATTCCAAGGATGAGAAACGTGACTGCACTTCTTCCTACACCACCTTTGCCCTCTACTTGGGCAGCCTGAGCTCTGGGCAGCACAATTCCAATCATCAACAACTGGTTCACAAGTCTCTTCCTTGATCACTTCAAACAAGATGTTATTTGTAACCCGTTACTTCCATCCCTTCCCAACTTGAATGGATGGGGCAACAATCACAAGAGACTCTACTAAGTTTCCACAAATCATTGGTTTATTAGAAAGTTCCTTTCCCTAATTTTACAGCATATATATCTCTATCATATGTGATAAAGTTAAATACAATCTTTTATGCTTATAAGGAAGGATAGGCTACTTTGTTTTTCTTTCTTTCTTTTTTTAAGTTTTAAAATCACTATTCTGGAAGTTAACGAAAACTGCCCCCAGGAGGGTAGAGGCAGCCAGAATATGGCTCAATCTACAAGCTAACGGGAAGCAGCACAAAAATGTTAATACTGTATTATTTAAATTATTTACATGGGCTGAGAGCAAAGAAAAACGAGGCCCTTCACTTCAAAGACATGATTTCACTCTCCCAGTGCTAGCTGTCAAGGAAGCGATGCTTCTGAATCACACAAGGAGCACTGAGAGGTAGGAGGGTCAGTCAAGACCCGTGTTTGCCCAGCACTTGTTTCTCATAAACTCGAAACCTTTTTCTTTCGGGCATTCGAGAAACAGAACAGCAGGGTTTGTTTTCCCTGTAGGTGACAGCCCAACCATTGTAGTCACAGCAATGGGTAGGAACCGCCAAGCGAGCAGGGACCTGCTACCTACACCGAAGACAAGACATGCCATCCAAACACCTCTGGGTCAGTGTGTTCATTAGGTCTGAGCGCCTGGGTGAAAGGCAAGAGGAGGAAGAGGAATTGAGGTGGTACTTCCTCTGATAGGTGTCATGATGTCACAGAAGAGAAAAAAGGAATCTTCACTGCCTAAATTAAGCTGGGCTGAAGGCAAAAAAACTATGAAACAAAAGAATTTGCAGTATCCACAAATATGCTCACCTCCCACCAAAAAAAGGAAAACTGTCTCAACTCTGTCATCCCCCAGTCCACTTCTACTGGTTTCTAGCCAACCCAAAAGGCACATTAAAAAAAAAATTGTCAGAGGAGGCTAAGTACTAGAAAGGCAAATGGACTGCCTGGAACAAGGCACCCAGGACACCCCTAATCACTCCAAAATCTCACTGCTTTCAAATAAAGCTCTTGAATGTCTTCCTCCTCTGTGGGACCCACCTGGTTCCCCGTATAAAAGAGCAGAGCACGCAAGGGAGACTGTCGTAACCAAATACCCTCCCAACGCCCCCAGCTGACTGATGCCCATCAGTTAAAAAATCCCAGTGCTGGGGGCACCATTCAATGCAAATTACTGAACATTTTGTCCCCACAAAAATGTTAAACAATGTTCCTTTCTTGTTTTAACACTTTTATAGTTCATAACTTCAAAAAAATACATGAGCTTGATAAAATATACATGCTTAGTCATTTTTGCATCTAGCAGAAAACAAATACTTTATTTTTTGTTTTCATTTTATAACCTTTAGTTTCTTAATCCAACTAGGGCAAACATATTTACACAAAGCCACCAGAACAAGGATCACTTAAAGAGCTGGATGTAAAAAATATTATTGCAGTATACTACAAATATGGAACCTTTTTTATGAGCTACAAAAAGCAGCATTTACGTTTATAGAGTTCAGTGCAATTTTTTTTACATTAAAAAAATCCTATAAATTAAGAAGGAAACATTAACATGACAGAAGAAAATACACCCTTCAGACACACGAGCTCCTCTCTGGGGAAGCACACGGGCGACTCTATGTTCCGCATAGCTTGTAATCACGACAGGATCTTCTCTTCTGGGATATGCTGATGTCTCTCCTGGAACGAGGGACACGAGGACAACAGTGCCAAATGTGTGGCTCTCTATGTGGGAAGTGGATTGAGTAACAGCCCGAGTAGCATCTGATTCCAGGTCAGACTCCCTTTCCAACTCACCCAGATAACACAAAGTCACCAAGGGATGGTCAAAGATAACAGGAAGGCAGGACCAGAAGGACAACCCGCTGGCCAGAGAAGACAAAAATGGTTTAAAATTTACAGAAGGGAAGAGCAGAGGTTAAAAAATAGAGGGAGGAGAGGAGTATCTAAACCTGACGGTTTGGAGATGTTGCTGCAGAGGGGTGGGTAGCACTTACTAGTGTCCCCTAGCTTAGAAACATAGAAGGAGGGACAAAAGGGAAAAACAAATCCCTGATAGTGAACCCAAAGCAAACCTCAAATCTAAAACCAGCCCTGCAAGCCAAAACTCGATTCTTTGGCTATCAGACACTGCCCATCCCAGCTTTTACTTGCTGGTATTAATGGCTCAACACCCCCAAGGGAAGACTTATGGGCCACTTTCCCTGGTCCTACCTGGGCTCTCATCCCCAACTCATGTGCCATGGCTGGGAGGATGCTGCAGGTCTTGACCTGAGAAGATGGGGTGAAGCAGTGGGTGAAGGTGGAGAGCAGTAGCAGCTGCTGCAGCAGGCCGTGGGGCAAGTAGGGTAGGGTAGAGGGCAGCGTGTGGGACAGGGTGGAAGGTGAAGGGTCCAGGATGAATGGCTGAGGCAGGAATGATGTGAATGGGATGGCTAGCAAGAAAGGTGGCAGGGTGGCCAGGGATGATTGAGTGAGTGAGGTGGGACAAAGAAATAGGGGTCAAGTGGGGCTGGGGAATATGATGTACTTGGGCAAGTGGCTGGGGATGAGGGTGGGGGTGAATGCCAATGGCAGCAGCAGCTGCTGCGGCATGATGTTGCAAGATAGCATGCTGAACAGTTGTGATGGAGGTGGCAGAGGCTGTGGCCGGCTGCTGAATATGGATGGGCTGCAGGGCTGGAGTGGCTGGGGCCAGGGCGGCAGAAGCTGGAAAGGCCTTCACTTGCTTGGCCAGAAGCTGTTGCTGGATGTGTTGCTGTGCAGCCTGCTGGAGCTTGCTGTACTTCTCCATCTCCTCAGGGGTGAAGGTGATGGGCTGGCTCTCCAGGGGAGCCAGGGAAGCATCCTCAGCCCCATCCGCTGACTCAATACTAGGCTCCCCACTGGGAGGTGCATAACTGGGGAAGTGCTCAAGTTCTGGCACGATAGGCAGCAAGCTAGATTCCACAGGGCCTGGTTGACTGCCACTATCCAAGGACTCTAGGGTGTCCCCGTCACTGGGGTCAGGGAGGTAGTTATGGGACATGGTTGGGTCCCCAGAATAGCAATCAGAGTGCACTGGGGTGCCTAGTGGAGCCACAGGGTGATCAGCAGTAGCTTCTTCAGACTTTGGCTCTTCTGGAGGTGGTTCTGATAAGGGGCCAGCTGTTTCCTCTGGGGGGTACTGATGTCCAAATGGGGCGTCACTGTTGCCTGGAGGCCCTTCTTCTGTCTCTGACTGTTCTTGCTCTTCTCCCCTTTCTAAGCCAGACTCTTCACATTTCTTAGTGTTGGGCTTTCGAGTGGCTGGGAGCTTCCCTATCAGGGGAAGGACGGGCTTATTGCCAAGAGAGGGAGGGAGCTTGGGCCCAAAGTAACCTTGTGGGGGGTCCTTAAGCTTGAGTCCAGCTTTATTAGGGGTGGCCAGCACCTCCTCACTCACACTGGGTTTCCTCTCCACTTTCCTTGACTGGACCTTCTCCAGCAGCAGTCTGGCAGTAAGGGAGTTCTTACCTTCAGGGCTGCAGTCACCCTCCGACCCCCTTCCTGCACCAGCATTGCTGTTTTGGGAGGGTGGGCCTGTCCCTTTACCATCACCCCCTCTGCCATCGTCCTTCTTCTCAGGACCTTCTCCCCGGCCTGACCGAAAGTAATGAGGAGACTGGGAGCGGTAGATTTTTGAGCGAATGAAGTCTCGACGCCCGGCACGCCTCTCCTCGGGGCTCTCGTGACCCCACGATCCCTTCCTGGAGCCTGACCTCTGGGAAGGACTTCTGGTGCTGCGGCTGCGGTCCCGGCTATAGCTCCGGCTGCGCTGCCAGCTGTGGGCTGTGGTGCTCCGGCTTCTCCGTTTGCTCCGGCTGCGGCTGCAACTACTGCTGCGGCTGCGGCCCCGGGACCTCGAGCGCTCTCGGGTGTGACTCCGAGACCGGCTTCGGGACTGGCTGCAACTGAGGCTGTAGTCATCGTCAGAAGACGAGTATTTGTGCCGCTTGGACCGGTGCTTGGAGTTGGTGTAGTCGGAGTCGTCAGAGTCATGGGAGCGCTTGGAGTGCCTTCGCGACCGATCACTGTAGTCACTGTAGCTGTCATCAGAGTAACTGTGCTGTCGGCTATAGCAGCTCTGGTCTGAAGACGCATCCGAGCTACTGGAGTAAGAACGCCGAGAGGAACGGTGTGAGGAATGATGCCGGTCAGATCGTGAGCGGCTGTGGGAATGCTCACTGCCTGAGTCTTCCTCCTCCTCCTCCTCCTCGCTGTACTGGGATGGAGACTTCTGGTGCAGCCGGCGTGATGAACCTCCATCACTATCCTCATCTCCACTACTGGGTCGGCTCCGATGGCTGGACCGGCTGCTCCGTTTGGTGCTCGCTCTTCGCTGGCAGGATGAAGCTGGAGGTTCGCCTTTGTGCTTCCTCCCACCATGATCTTGGGAGCTCCCACCGCCTCCACCTTCATCTTTCCTGCCACTGCTCCCTTCTTCACCGGGGAGGGATCTCCGCTGGGAATCGTCTTGAGCTCGCCGCCGCCGTCTGGGTGGTGCAGGGCTACCACTCCCAGGGGGTTCTGGCTTGGGTCCCCGTTCAGAATCTGCCTGGGCTGACTTATTCTTCTTTCGTTTTCGTTTCTTGCGCTTCTTAGACTTTTCCCCAGACTCAACCTTAGAGCTTTTCTCTTCTGGATCAGCCTTGTGTTTCCGTTTGTGTTTGTTGGATTTTTTGTGTTTCTTTTTCTTTTTGTGTCGGTGGGACTTGCCAGATCGTTCTTTCTTGCTAGGAAGGCTTCTCCCTGTGTCTTCTGTTTCTGATCCATGGCTACCGCCAGGTTCCTGTTTATTCAGGCTGAGACAGGCAGACCCTGAGGCAGGTGCATCCACTCTGTCTCCTGAGGAATGTTCTATGTTTTCTCCTCCTTCCTTGCTTTTATTTGGCTCCCCAGGATCAAGGCCTTGGAGATGGTCCTTTGAGGAGCCTCCTATGTCTTTTGGTTTTTCTGTCCCTTTAGCTCTGGCATCTTTGTTCCTTGAAAGTTTAAAGTCAAAGTATAAAGGGTTACAACTGTATGAAATGGAGGGTTCTGCCTTGGTAAAAATTAATAGTTCTGATGGCCACTGGAGGGCAGTGCTTTCATCTTTGCTCAAAACTGGAAAGAAGGGACCAGTAGGATGTTTGGGTCCCTCATGGCTTTCCTTCCCTGCTGAGCTGGTCTGAGAGGGTTCTTTACAAGGGTTAGACTCACACATTTGGATCTCTGAAGTCTTCTGACTCTGACTCTCTGAACTCTGCTCACTTATATCCCCTCCTGAGACCTTTTTTGTTTCAGCTTTGCTTCCAGGTTCTGAGGGCTCAGCCGTATCAGTTTCTGCCTGCTGCTGGGAGACTTCACCAAGTGTCTTTTCTGCTCCTTGGCTTCCTGCCACCTTGATGAAGCCTTTAGGCTTGGGAGAATTGCTTTTTCTGCTCTCCAGGGCATTCTTTGGGTGAGTACTATTATCACCTTCCATTTGTTCACTGGCTCTCATAAAGAGGAGGAAGGGAAAATTAGGTTTCACTTTGCAGTGTGCTGGGGGGATGTAGTGATAATACTCTGGCTCTGTAGCCCCAGCTCCTTCTTCTCGCTTCATTCTTTTTAACTTAGATAACGTGGAGGCAAGGGATCCTCCATCCTGAGGGTCTTCATCCTCTTTTTTACCATCGAGATTACCGCCGCCATCCGAGTCTCCCGCCTTCTGTAGTACTTGGTCAGAACCCTTCTCATCAGCTTTTGCTCCATCTTCAGAGGTCCCTTCCTCTGCGAGGTCCTTGAAAACTGATGCTATTGATTCGAGTTTGACAGGAGCCTTCTTGGCAAAAGAAAATGACACTCCCAATTTTTGCAATGGGGTACCCAGATTATTCTTAATGCCAAAGCTGACACCTTGGGAGACTAACCCAGGAGCCTGTGTCAGTCCCGTGCTATTAGTGGTTTGTACTGCAGTGAAAGGGCCTCCTTTATCCGTGGAGAATTCAGATCCCATGCCACAAGTGGCAGTGGTACTGATGCCACTGTTTGTTACCGATTCATCTTTATCATCATCTCCACCTTCTTCATCTACAGCCACTGTAGTTGGTCTGAACATAGGGCCACTTCCAGGTGCACTACACAATGGTTTAGAAAAATAAAAAGACAAAAAACCAGGTTTAGGAGTACATTTCATTACTTCTTATTAAATACTTACCTCATGTTCTATCAATCTTCACAGGTAGGTCTGATATACACCAAGTGGCAGTCATTTCTTAGCCTTGTGCTAATGAAGGGAATGCCCTCAGTGAAGTCAGGCAAAGTCTCACACTATTAATCTATCAAGCTACATTTTCAAAACTAGACAGTTACTGCTATTTTTTCCTAAGGTCTCTAAATTAAAATACTTTATCATACCAAATAGTACAGTCTACCCATCCTGTCTGTATCCATGCTCACTTCTTATTGTATCATCCTAATCATCAGTATGCTATCAAATGTATGGCTGAAAATCTACTCACCGGGGTTCTATTCAGCTAAAGAACAAAAAACAAAACAAATAAAAAAACTCCCCCAAACCCCTCTAATTTCCATTGCTTTCAAATTTCATATTTTTAAAAATATCATTTCTGAAATTGTTACTCTATTACAATTGTCACAATTTCCCCTCAAATTTCATTTTTAAAAATGTACATATTCTCTGAGTTTAACATAGTCAGAAATCTCCACTGTGCTACTCTACGGCAGTTGTGACTGGCATGTCTGTCTTAGAAACTGGGTCGGTGCCCATCTCCTAGGCACCACTCCCTGCACTTGTTTGGTTTTGTGATTCCTTCCAGGCATTCCATTCAGTGATCATAATACCACCAAGGACCTTCTCAGCTTTGAAAACCGGGACGCTGAGGAATCTCAAAGCCAGTGTTTTAAACTCCTGTTACACCTGAAATTTATATAGTGTGTGAACTATAAAGGTATCTGTCTGTCGAGGCAAACTGAAGAACGAAGAGAATTAGATATCTTTTTGGTTGCAGTTCTCATTACCTGAACTCTAGCTACGAGCTGTCTTAGACTCAGGAATCAAATATATTTGGATAATGTGGTATCCCTTGCTCTCTGAACACCTGCTATTGGAAGATGGGAACCCAATGGAGGTGGATAGCAAGATACTTACAGTGTCATGAAACCTACCCCATAGCAAAGAAACCATCAAAGTGAATAAAAAAGGCATTTATTTTGACCTTTTGCTTAGTCTTTGCCACGTTACTTTAGTAATTCATAGTGTGGGGTCATGCATTACTTAGGACAATGAAACAACTGATGAGGTTCAAAACCTTTTATTCTCCCCAGAGATTACTTGGTCATCTTTTAACTGTTTGTTTATAAAACAGAACCAAAAGTTATCACTGAAGAAAAACATGTATTAAAATATGTCCTGAACTAGTTAGTGGCCTTTTATATACTTTTTAAGGAGGTACCCTTGCAACATACCTAACTGGAATGTGCTTACCACATAAAGAGATGCCAAAGAAGGAGTCTATAGACAGTTTAACACAACATGAGAGCTGATAGGTGAATCTGTTTCAAAACTTACACTCCATGTGTTCTCTCCTTTCCTTCTTGCCCCCAAAAACACAAGAGAAGTTAATATGCAAAAAAAGGATCAAGAGGCAAAAATAAACCTAGTAAGTCCAGGAACCTGGAAACTCTGACCTCAAGTGGGCTGTAAACTTTTAATAAACACAATCAATTTCTCTTTTGATTGTGACCGGTTCCTTCCTTTGGTCCTGGCCAGCCATTAAAAACAAACTTCCTTCTTCTTTTTTAATCCCCACCTGAGGATGTGTTTATTGATTTTAGAAAGAGAGGAAAGTAGAGAGAAAGAAACATTGACGTGAGAGAGAAATATTGATCAGTTGCCTCTTGTACACACCCCAACTGGGGATCGACCCTGCAACCTTTTGGTGTGTAGGATGAAGTTCCAACCAACTGAGCCACCCAGCCAGGGTGGGCCTCGTTCTTCTGATTAGAGTGGATACCTCATGAACCCTCAGATGCTCAAAGACTGGGTCCCCAAAGTCTAGTTGCTTAGAAATTCAGCCCTGATAAGGCAAAATATCAGCCCCAAATTGTTAACTGAGAACCATGAAGGAACATTAAAAAGAACATTCAAGAAGGCAGGATCCTTAGAGAATTCCCTAGGTTTCAGGGTGATTAGTACTAACTGTATAGTCCTTAAAAGGCAGTTACAACACTTGAATCTGTGTCCCAGTACTTTTTAGCTATAAAATACTGTAATGTATGTGCTTTTCTACATAAGAACATTGGAGATAGGAACAATTAACAGCTCCATAATTTATTAAGCATCTTCTATGTGCTAAGTAGTCTTACATGCACTTATTTTAAGTAATAACTCAATTGCTCTTCACAACAACTGTGAGTAAGTAGACTTCTACTACCATCTCCATCTTACAGCTACAGTGGCATAGAGGTTAGAGAATTTAAGGTCACACGGATTGTAGGACATGGCCTCAGAAGAGCATATTCTTTTTTTATTTTTTATTTTTAGACAGAGAGAAAGGGAGAGAGAAAGAGAAGAGAAATGCCCATATGTGGTTGTCTCCCGCGTGCCCTCTACCAGGGGCCTGTGCCCTGACTGGGAATCGAATCGGCAACCTTCTGGTTCGCAGGCCAACACTCAATCCACTGAGCCACACCAGCCGGGGCCAGAAGAGCATATTATTGATCAGTGTATTACACTCTAAGTGTAGATATGCTTTTAGGTTGAAAGACAGATCTATTAAGAACTTATTATCATTATTCTTAAGTTTTATAATCTTAAATCTTAGGGATTATAATTATCTGTAGACCCTCTGAGAGAAAATATCCTCACCATTCAGCTTGTTTTCTTTGCTCTGCCAACTCATGGAGGCGTCGAAGAGCTTTTTCCTGTTTCTTCTCATCCTTGCGGGATCTTGAAGAAACATTTCGAGCAAACTCTCTCTGCTTGAGATCTTTCAACCTCTGGGGTAACAAAAGAAGGGAACAGAGGGGTGGGTGATTTAGAATAACTTGGGGATCCTGAAAGCAAGGCCTTAAAAATTAACCTCAATCTATGGTTATAATACTGCTAGCATAGAATACATTGTTATGCTCTCTTCTGGTAATTGAAAACACAATGGCTGATTATTTTGGGTAAACACTTGGAGTATCTGCCTTTCTAATTAGGATAGCATACCATATGCTTTATTGGGCAAACTTAAATGATGTCAGAAGCAACAAGCAAATTTTAAAACACTAGGAGGAGAGAAAAGGGACTATTTAATCACCTGCTCTTCCAGGATGCAAAACTAGACAAACAGAACATGAGATAAATTGTAATAACACAAGCCAAAGAACAGAAAGGGGTTAAGCTAGTACAAAATTACCCAGGTATTAAGATCTTAAAAAAGCAATGTACAGCTTACATGGGGAAGTTATTTGAATCAGAACAAACAAATAGAAAGCAGACTTTTATTTCAACATAAAAGGTGCCGTTATTTCTTTTCAGCATGAACAGTTTTCCTGTAACTATCCAACAAACCGTCTTCCGACGCTAGCATGTTCAGAGCTCTCCAGTCTGACCACAGTTCACCTGGTCAGTCTGCTGGAATGAGACAGTAGTATGCATAGCTTTTCACTGCTTCCTGGCCTTGAGAGGAACATCCAGGGGATGAGGAGGGAGAATAGAGATAAGTCAAAGAATTTATTACTTAAAACCCTAATAAAAGAATGGGTCTTTTATTGTCAGAAGCTATTATATAAATTTCCTTAAAACAAAAGAACAGTGACAAAAAAGAACAGCACTGTGACACACTACTGACAGGGTCCAGACACATCTATCTGCAATGAAGACAGAAGTAAAAGTATTTCCAACACACTACATAATATAAAAAACAAAGAAACCAAACCAAAATACACACATTATCATATGTTTTTACAACAGCATTGGGGAAAAAGAATTTGACCCAATATAAAGTGGACATTGCTTTGTGGAAAGGCATGATGTTCAACAGACAGAGGAATTTTCTTATCTAATATTTATGAAATGTGTTTTGAATATTTTTGAATTGGGAGGGGGAAAAGGGTGGAAAGACACACACAAAAAAAGATATACAGCTAAAGACACTAGTAGAAAAACTCACTCTTGTGATCTGGGCTCCCAAATTAGAAGGATTTGCTTTCAATACATCAGCTGAAAATGTCACATCACAAAGAAAAAAAAAGTAAAAATAAAACAAGAGTGGAAGAGAAAAAAAATAAAGCAAGCATTACTACACAAGCTCTCTTAGTGCATCTGCAAACTATTATACTGAAAAATCAGGGACAAAGCCATCAGCTCTAAAAGGGTTGGGGGAAGAAGCACCGGTATGACATATACATGTGAACATACACAGAGACTGATACAGTAATAATCCCTCCTAGATAAATGGAAGTACTATATTTTTTCCAGGAAAAATAGCTACAGAACTTTAGGAATGACCACTGCTGTCTAAAGGCCATTGGTCTTATTTTCTTTTACCTTTATTTTGGGGATGCTCAAGTAACCAATAGCTGGCAAAATTATTTTACTGAGGCTTGCTGCCCAGAATTATAATTTTTAAAAAAAGATTTTATTTATTTTTATTTTAAAATATTTTATTTATTCACATTTAGAGAGGAAGGGAGGGAGAAAGAATGGGAGAGAAACCAACGGGGACCTGACCCGCAACCCAGGCATATGCTCTGACTGGGAATCAAACCGGCAACCTTTTGGTTCACAGGCTGGCACTCAATCCATTGAGCCATACACCAGCCAGGGCAAAACAAACAAACAAACAAACAAACAAATAAAATTTATTTTTAGCTAAAGGGAAAGAGAAGGAGAAAGAGACGAAGAGAAATATTAATCAGTTGCCTCTCTGGAAAGAGCCAGAATTTTAATTTTTATAAAAACCACTTTAAGATGGAAGATCAACTATTTTAAATAAATATGGGTTCTAATTTCCTACTTCTGAAGAAAATGAAACAGAGATAAAGGGCCTGTCAGGTATTATATGATTACTGTGGGCCACAAATCTAGTCTTTTTTTTAAGTTCAGCCCCAAACACTTAACAGGCTCTCCAGCCAAGACTCAAATAGAATGTATGTTTTTTCACTCTCAGCCACCCAATAAGCCTGGAAAATCTCCCTGTGCCCAGCCATTTCCTTCTCTTATATATATTTCATCATTTTTAGGAGTTACTTCCCAAACTACAGGACACTGTCTAAAGAATGAGCATTTTATCAAATCTAGAGTTTCCAGGGTAAGTCAGAGATTAAGCTTTCCAATCACTCAGCAAGCCTCTGAGTGTGACCTTGGCGTTGAAGGGGGTAAGACTATGTCTACATCATCCTGAAGATAATCTATGTCAAACTCCTACCACCACATAACAGGAGGCGGGAGTGAAGACAATGAGATGCTGTCAATAAGGTAAATCCAAATTGCAGTCCTTTCTATGCAAAGTTATCCTGGTTCTATACAGGGTGTAGCAAGTACCCATAACCCTTTACTAACTTTATTTGAGGTCTCTTTCAGATAAGGGCATTCCAATGATAAAAATGAATTCCTAACTCAAAGCCTCTCTTTCTACTCAAGGTCAAACTAAATTACCCTTGCAACTTCTCTACTGATCTCTCATAAGATAGGATTTTCTTCTTTTTGAAGTGTCTAATTAGCACTTGGTGATAGAACTCATCTAGCAAACATCATAATTTGCTAACTATACTTTTGTATAAAGTTTCAGGTCAGAAAACTTGGATTCAAATCCATGAATAAATCTCACCTCTTTGAGCTCCAGTTCCCTCATCAGAAAAAGAGGGCTATCTAGCAATAGATTTATGAGATGAGTGTCAAAATAAATGTAAAACACTTAGAATGTCAAAGCTGCTCAATACTGCTCCCCCCCCTGGCCCCCCCATCTTTACTTGAGGAAAGGACTAGGGTCATCCTCACAATACACTCGCAGTGCAGGAGCGATACCAAGACTATACAACGTGCAAACGGTTGATGAATGATTTGGCTTAAACGTTGGATCCTTGACTTTTCCTCATATGAATTTTTATCACTTATAGAAAAATTTGATTAGGAAATATTTTCATCTCTCTACTAGGGACATGTTCAAGTTATATAATATGGTTTTCCTAGCTATTATTGCTCTCAAATAGTAAGGAATCTCATTCTTTAGATACATCAAAAAGTCTAAAAGGCCCCTTACTTCTAGAGAGAATTGGGCCAAATGCCAAAAAAGATCCTGACCCGGAACTTCTCAATTTCCTATCTAAAAAGTAATTTTTATAAAAAGGTACCAGACCCTAATTCAGAGTCTGGTTTTCTAAAGTTTCCTGTTTTATTCCAAAAGGCTATCAAGCCTGGCTCATTTGCCACTGCGTATCAGTATGAAATTCTCTCTGTACTTTGTACAGAGATTTGTACTTTCACTTTCCTCTTAAGTTCTAAAGAGAAACACAACTTCAGGAGACTAGAGAAGCAATACCCTATTAGAGAAGAGACAGAACTCACACAAGAAGAACAAAATTACAGATGTACCATCAATCCAAGACTCTTCAAAGGCTGAGCAAATTCCATGTCATACACAAAAATTCCAGTTAGACTCCAAACTGGGACACGGTCTTATCTGAATGGTGTAATTAATCACTTAGGCTTATTCCAAAGCCAATAATATATGCCCTTATCTCTGAAAATTATAAACTATGCTAATAAATTTGCTTATTTATTGAACTATTAATAAAAAGCCAAATAACACATTTTTAACTGGAAAATATTTGATTCACTAAAAAGGACACTAAACCCCATTCAAATGAAAAGGTTTCAAGATCCCGTTTTCCTGAAAAATCAATAGCATGTTTCCAAAAAGACAGACATTTGCGGCATAGAACACAAGGGAAGGAACATTTCTCACTGATTCTGAATCATACGGTAGCTGGGGTTTCCACTAAATCCCTCCAAAGACCAGCAGAGGGAAGGCACGCACAAACAAGCCAGCGCTTCTGGTGCCCATCCACATAACCTATGGTCATGTGGGCTAAAGAGCACTTCAGATGTAAATGACATTCCTGTTCTTAAACCACAGCACTGTACTGGCAGAAAAAGAAAGTCTACTCCAGAAACAAACTCCTGCTCCACTACGTAACTGTAAACTAATTAGATCAGGAAAATGATTCTGGTACATCTTCCCCAGGTTTTTAATGTGGATGATAAATTTGCCCACATCATTAATAATGTGAAGTGTCAATAGCAAAGAATGGCATTGTTTAAGCTGAAAATGAATGATAGATATTTCAATATAGCTTTCTCTAACAAAATCATAAGGGTCTGAGTCTAATGAAATATTTTATTAACTTTTGGTGCTACTCTTCTCTCCTCTATCAAAACAAAACTTGATGCTACAAGTTTATTTGTTGAGTATACTTTACTAGGAATAAACCTATTTTATATCTATTATCTCAATTTAAGAAACAAAAACTATTGTTTCCATGTGAAAAAATAGGCAGAATATAGGCAGAGTATTTCCTATTGCCATTAAAAATCTTATGTTCTAATATTTACTCAACTCTAAAGATAAAACCTAATTTGGTCTCTTTAGGGTCAAAAGATCATCCATGGTCTCTTTCTCTTACTAGACAGCAACCCCAGCCTCCCAGAACATGGACTTCCTTTCATAACCAACCTTGCAACACATACACTGTAGCACGAGAGGTGCTCAATAAACAGTTATCAAATGTTTTGGGGGGGAAAGAAGAAGGGTCATCAAGGAACATGTATAAAGGACCCATGGACAAAGACAAGGGGGGGGGGATTGAATGTGGGAGATGGGGGTGGGTAGGGCAGGGGGAGAGTAATGGGGGGAAAATGGTGACAACTCTAACTGAACAACAATAAAAAAAATCCACACACACAAAAAAACATTCATTGAACTGGTTTCGGTTCTAAAATGAGTTGTTGGGAGAGGGACGCATACATATACTTTTATGTGTTATTTCTTGGTTACGAGCAGAGATGAGAAATAATGAGTAGAGAAGGGGTGGTTGTATGTATCTCAATCTCTTTTTCTGGCTAAGTACAACCTGACCTTTTCTGAACCTCGACCACCCCCTTTCCTCTACGTTGACAATTCTGCACAACCAAATCCATGGCCTCATCTCCCCAGTCTCCTACTTCGCTCTTATAACATTAATGTGGATTTCCTCTCCCAAACTGGAATAATCACACTGTAGGTGTTACATGGCCAAATTACTCTGATTCAAGTCTGTTTGATGCTTCTGGATGAGATCACCCAGGACATCACCATGTTTGATGAGGGAGGGAAAAGACCAGGAGAGAACAAAAGTCTCAGCTTTAAAAGTATTCAGAGAAGGAAGATCATAGCTAAATAATTAAGGAAGTCCAAGTTACAGGATAGTAGATGTAAATTCTTTCTTTCAGCACATGAATATCAGTAAGTAATGAAAATGAATTTTATTCTGTAACACAAAAAACCAAATGTTTGGTAACACAAAAAACTAAACACTAACGCTAATTATAAATACTGAAAAAAATCAGAGGGAAAGAGGAAAGTATACATTCTTTCTGCTGGGTAAGAGTAGTGCTAATTAGTCATTTATGACAATACTCACCTTTTATGCCCAATTATTTTGTAACACAATACATATTAATATCACTTGGTAAATATCAAATTAATGTCATAAAAATCACTGTGTAATGCTTGTTTTGTTATGTTAAAATATTCAGCAAAAGGCCTTAAAAGTATGGTATATTCTTTAATACCGGATGTGCCTGCTTTAAGGCATTTTACACACACAAGTATAGACAGTCACCATCACTACTAAAATTTAAGGTGAAAAATGGAGTTTTAAAAATAACTTTACTGAACTATAATGCATATACCATAGATTCACAAATTTAAAGTGTAAAATCTGGTGGGCATAGCACATTCACAGAGCTACGAAACCATCACCACTATCTGATTTGAGAACATTTCCATCCCAAAAGAAACCCCACAGCCATCAGCAGTCACTCCCTATTTCCCCTTTCCATCCAGTCCCTAGAAGCCTAACCGATGTTCTCTACACTGGACTTTTCATATTGATTAAAACATACAACATGGGATCTATCCAGGATGTAACTGGGAGGCAACTCCCCTTGGGTTATAGCGCCTGCATGAGAGAGAAAAGAAGGAAGATTGGGGCACACAGGACTTTGGGTAGGGTTTTGTTTTTTAGGGTTGGGACCACACGAATTTGGCATGCTCGTTTTTTGCCACGTGGCTTAGGAAGCAGGAGAGACCTTGCTCAGAAGAAAGGGGGTGAAAGGACTCTTGCTGGTGGGCCATGAGAAGGTGCCACATGGTTTTGGATTAACTGGAGATCATGGCGGTGACACAGCTGATGGTGCTGGAACCGAGGGGCTGCCTGAGCCATGGACTTCTTTTCCTGAGATACGGCCAAGAATAGGAGAAGCCAACCTGTCCTGGCCTGTGATTCTGAGAGTATCAAAAGTGGATGTGGCCCACAAGGCTGAGAAATCCTGCTATGGCCAGTGATACAGGACAGAGTGGGGTATCCTGTGGAGACAAGTAAACTGAAGCAGAGGCTGCTGGTAACTCAAACAATTATTTATCAAGGCCATGGATTTCAAATGAGAGGCTGAAAACCTGGAAACTATTCTACTGGCGAAGAGAATGGGGTGTACTGAAAATAAGAGAAACAAAGGATTTTAAAAAGGAACCCGGGACTACGGCCACAGTTACTGCATTCCTATGATGTGAACGCCTTTGACTTTGCTCAGCATCCTGGGTGCCAGTGGGGTGAGCAGAAAAGGTCGTGTACCCGCTGCTACCCCTGTAAACCAGAGGTGGAACAGGAATGGACAATTGGGTTCTGTTCCAGAGACACGACCCCGGGCAAGACAGCTCACACTGGGCTGTGCAGAGTAAGCTGCGCTTATGCAAGGCTGATGAGAGCCGTGATGGACATGCACTGAAGAAGTGGGATGTAGCTGTGATGCCTGAAGCTTACATCTGCTAAAGGAGCAGTTTTGCCACCCCAGACTCTTTTCTACTACTTACCAGAACCCAGAACCCTGCAGATGAGTGGTTCTCAAACTTTGGTGGATACAAGAATCACCCAGAACCTGGTTAGATAACACAGCCCAGACCCCCACCTCACGTCAACAAAACTGGGCCTCTGTGGGCTTCAGCCCTGTGGGGGACTCGGACACAAGCCCGAGGGTGAGAACCTCTGCTATGGGCCAACGTCACACCGAGTCACCGGATGCCATCTGACATGTGTGGCAGCTATTTTCAAAGTTTTCTTTCTAGAATGGGGAATAGAACCTGCTGCAGGATATCTGATTTCAAGAGACTAGGGCTTGTTAGGAGCTGAATTACTCAAAGTGGAAAAATACAATTTTATATCTCTTTTCAAAAAAAACAAAACCAAAAAAAAACCATACAACATGGGGGTCTTTGTGACTGGCTTCCTTCACATAGCGTAATATTTTCAAGGTTTGTGCATGGTATATTTATTAGTAAGCCATTCCTTTTATTGAGTAAAACCCCAATGTAGGGATATATCGCTTTGTTTATCCTTTCATCAGCTGATGAATACTTAGGTTGCTTCCATTTTTATTATGAATAATGCAGCTGTGGACAATCTTGTAAAGTTTTTGTGTGGACATATAGTTTCACTTCTATTGGGTATAAACTGGTCATATGGTAACTCTATATTTAACATTTTGAAGAACTGCCAAACTGTTTCCCCGAGGGGGTACATAATTTACAACCCCATCAGCAACGTGAGAGAGGTTCAATTTCCTCATACTCTCTCCAACATCTGTTAAGGTGTCTTTAATTTTAGCCACCTTAGTGCGATGGGTGAGAAATGGTACGGCCGCTGTTGTGCTTTTGCAGGTCACGAGTTTTAAGTTAGCCCTCTAGGTCACATCTGGAGGCAAAGATTTGTCCTCTATGTAACATTCGATGGATAAGAGTTGCTTGGGTCCAAAGCAAATGCACAGGAGCACCCCAGTTCAGAGGTCTATTCAGCATTGCCACCCACAAACTTTATTCCTTAAGCTGCTTTACCTTTTCAAATCACCACTACAGTGCAATACTGTGATAAACAGGAGTAGACAGCAGGTCCTTGAATAATGTCATTTCATTGTAATATTCATAAGGGGAAAAAAAAAACAAAACAAAAAACTGATTCCTGGCTAGGGCCACTGTCTGCAGTTTGCACACGCTCCCATGTCTATGTGGATTCTTCTCTAGGTACTCCGGTTTCCTCTCACATCCCTAAGACGAACTGCTGTTTCCACACGCTGTCCCAGTCTGAGCGAATATGGAGGTGTGGGGGAAGGGCATCCTGTCCAGAGTGGGTGCCGGCCTTGCTCCCTGGACTACCAGGAGAGGCTCTGACCACCTTCAACCCAGGTTGGAAAATAATTATCTTGTTTTTATTAATCTTTCTTAAATGTTTGTACAGCTCACACTTACTTCAATGTTTAATATTAGAAGTGTATGAGGTCTTTATTTCGAAGTTTGGTGATACTTCCGTGACCAGAAATATGCTGTAGGAACTTAGCTTGTTTACAGCAGTCAGCCTATGGTAAAACTGGTTTCGTTACATGTTGTTTTGCTTAAAGTTACAGTTTCCAAGAGCCTACTGACAATGTTAGTAAGTGAGGACTTACTTTACAGGGGCAGAAAAGGGCTTGAAAGCTGCAGAACACATGTCAGGTAAAACCATTGTTACTCCAATTTGGATTGTGTGCCAAGATGAAGAGTTAGAAACACACAGTAAGAGAATACAGAGCTTATCAGCAACCTTAGCTCCCCAAAGGTCTGTTTATGGTTACCTCTGCTCACAAGATAGCTTCCTAAACAGACGGAGTTCTCCAAGGGTAACGAGGTTGTGACAGCTGTGTAAGAAATCTATTCCCAACAAGGAGAGGTGGTGAGCAGGTAAGACTGAACAGGTGAAAAACCTTAAAACATGCTCAACTTTCAGAGGAGACCTGGCCAAAGGATGTCAATTCTCTTATTAAGCAAAATAGTCCCAAAGAAAATGGCATCCACAGTGGCACAAGGTAGCAACCGAACCTAAAACTTTTATCTATGATACAGGTTATTAAAATAAAACTATAATGTGTTCAAGTTACAAGATGTATACCTCTCTTCACAACTGCTTAACTTTTCGGAGCATAACCTCTTCAGAGGTGAATTGTGCTGTTTAAGTCAAGATTTATGAAGTTTGGGGATTTGTAAGTATTTTATGATCTTCTTAACCTATTTCACATCTTTAAAACAAGTTACGTTTTTCTAAGGATAACCATTCCATAAAGACCCAAAATATACAGCACCTATGGAGTATCTTTATGTATATTATTTTAGTGGTTTCGCTTCTTAGAAGGGTCATTTTTTAAAAAAATTTTACCCCTAAAATGATCTTCTCTCACCTTGGTTTTTTAGTTTATTGAGTTCTGTGTTTCCTCCCACTGAATATCAAAGTAGCACTGAAATAGGAACCCAGTCCACATTTTTAAAATCTGCAGTGGCTTGCCAGAGGTCCAGTTGGTTTTGATATACCAAACATGCAGAGGATCAAATGCAGTAAATTATCTTGAGGCAAAAATCCAACCATTAAACAATAAAACTTCAAGTGGAAAGTGACCGCTCCACACTTGAATGAAATCCGTAAGTGATCATTCCTCCCATCACCATGGAATTTCTCAGAAAACACTTAAAGTCAGAGCTTATTTCACTTTTGAGTAATAAGAAAAACTCTAAAATTTCTGTTCCTTGGTAAGATACATTACTGGGTGCTGAAACTGTCAATTAAAAGTAAGCAATGCTATCAAAAAGTAATTGTAACAGTGTAGACAAAGTTAACTAAATCATGTAATAATAGATTCTATTCTGGACAATTTAGAATAGACAAGTTACTGATGGTTGTTACAGGTTTAATCTGTTTTAGTTCAGCTATTTAACCCTTTCGGTACGAGCGCTCTTTCCGGCGAGACACTCCCGCGGTACGAGGTGCCGCGCCGAAAATGCGCACATAGCACATGGTCAGTCCTCCTGTGTGTGAAGACTTTCCTAACCTTATGTAAGATCTACGCTTAATAAAACAATGCTTTTTTCCAAGTGTTGTTTGTAACTTTAATATTAAGAGATAGTTATATAAAATTCTATCAATTATATAAGTAAAATTTATAAAAATCATATACAGATTATATGATTACATACAAGATTATATACAAAACTATATACACATATGATCCTCATCTAATACGCCGGTAAAACAGAATAGAATTTTACCAACTGTAGATGTCGTTTGCACGCACGGATTGCCACTTAGATGCCGGATATATCCGGCGCTCATCCACACAGGTCATCAGATGGGCGCCGGATATATCCGGCACCGGTACCGAAAGGGTTAAAGCTCAGGAAACCATTGATTTTACAACTGAAACAGACCTTGGTATTAAATGAGTCTTCAGTCTTTTCCAAAAATGTAAAAAAGTCAGAGGTTTTCATACTGAATCTATTTGCAGAAAGCAGAGGCAGCCTGAAAGCTTTCTTTCCTTTGAACAAGATATCGATTCTACAAGTTAAAAGAATTTCTCAAAGCTGCTTTACAATGCCAGATTTTGATAACTGGATCTGACTACCACAGATGGTTTTGAAATTGCAGGGAAGGTGGACCCAGTAAGGCAACCCTTCAGTGTGCTACTCCCCCGTGTCAATTAGAACCTGTGGGAGTCCGTGCTGAGAGGAGGAAAAGGGGTAAGACTGGCTCACACACTCACATGTTTGGAGGAGTTTCTTTTGGCAGGCAATGTGATGAGTCAACACAGGTTGACATAAGAGAAAAGATGAAGTGGAAACAACAGCTAATCAGACAGTTAGTGCATATGCATGCCTTAAGAGACGGCAACTATTCAGCTTTAGCCAGCTGTTACTAATGTTCAGATATTTTAATTTTTCAAGATGAGCCACAGCCTGAATTACATAAAATCTCATTTTTAAAAATTGGGAACTGAAGTTAAAGGGGAAAAAACTAACATCACAAAGGCCACAGAAAAAAGAGCTGTGGGACAATCTGGTTTATGTACTAGAGGCTGGTGGGTGAGGAGGCCTTCAGTGGCACAAATAAAAGAGAGTAAGATTGGAAAAATCCTGAGTAGGTAACAAGGCACCAAGAAAGAAAAACAAAACAACAACAAAAATAAGGCAGTGAGTGTTACTGGGCTGCTGCTACAAATTTACCTCTGGGAGAAAGATGTTCTCTGGAGTTTGAAATTTAGGACATCTGAAAAGCTTAAAAAAATAAATAAATAAAGGTTTCCATTGCCACATCAATTAGCACACAGGCTTTTTTTTTTAAACAGAACTTAAAAAAAACCCCTCACCCAAGGATATGTTTACTGGTTTTAGAGAGGAAGAGAGAAGAAGGGAGAGAGGGAGAGAAACACCAATGTGAGAAACATCAGTTACCTCCTGTATGCGCCCTGACCAGGGATCGAACCCACAACCTTTTGGTGCATGGGACGTTGTTCCAACCAAATCAGCCACCTGGCCAGGGCAGCAGACATATTTTAAAAGATATACAAAATAAAGACACAGGGAGGTAGTGACGGAAAAATGTTTAACAACAAAGTCAACAAAGGTAGAAGATGGACACTAATACTTATTGAGCACTCAGGCATATCAGAACCAACTTACAATATAAAAAGGAATCACTGGGTTATCTCTTGAGGAATGATAAGGCATAACTTTGAGGATCTCAAAATGTATTGAAATGATTACTTTAAAAAAAAAAGATTTTATTTATTTATTTTACAGAGAGGAAGGGAGGGAGAAAGAGAGGGAGAGAAACATCAGTGTGTGGCTGTTTCTCACGTGGCCTCTACTGGGACCTGGCCCACAACCCAGGCATGTGCCCTGACTGGGAATTGAATCCATGTCCCTTTGACTGGCAGGCCACACTCAATCCACTGAGCCACAACAGCCAGGGCTGAAATGATTACTTTAAAACAAGGGTTAAACTGCTGAAAAGAGCCAAAATGTCTAATGAGCTTTTTTATCTTTGAAGATCAAACTGGGTCTTGATATCTGTATATTTAATGACTTGCTTCACAAAATATCTTAGACAATTTGAGGAAACACTAGTGGATAGTGAGCGGGAAAAGAATCACCACAAATGAGGGTGACTCCTTAGCCCCTTTCTGAGAGATCACTTGTGTTTAATGAAGGTAAGTCCATGTTCAGAATCCTGCCTATCCTAGTTTACCAAACGTAATAGATTATTTCTCTGGAAAACTCTAACAGTGAAAATTTGATGGAAGATGCAAACTAGACTAACAGAGGGTTGGATGTACTTACCTATTATCTCAGATTCATAATAATCCTGTGTGCCTTCCTGGAAGACAAGACAGGGTGTCTTTATGATTTTAGAGCATAAATTTGGAAAATGGTAGGTCCATTTGTAGGGTAAGTTCATGTCCATCAAAGAGGAATAAATGATGGAACCTACCTCCTCTCAGGGGTTACTTAGCTATGTTGTACCATGGTCAATTAAAGGCTCCTTAGAAATTCTAAGTGAAGGGAAGAGTGCAACTCTACAAAAAGTCAGTGGTGTGCATTTTTCTGTTTATATATTTATAGTATTCTGTCTCAGGATTCTACCACTTGCACTGAGAGAGCAGTATAAAGAAAGCGAAAAAAGCCTATATGGAAACCAAATAAAAAATGTGCCTCCAAAAACAAAGTCACAAACTCATACTACACTGGTTCTAACACTTAAGAGGGGCTTTTGATCAAGGTGGAAAAATAAACTAACATGCATTCATGTTAATTACACCAGCTAAAAATTCTTTCCCCAGACCAGGGCTCACAGGATATATTCTCTATTAATGAATAAGGCAGTCCATGAATCCTCTATAGGAAATCCTAATTTTGTATTTTCATTTTCATGATGATCTAAAAAATAATAATAAATGCATATTTAAGATCATCTAGATTAACACTATAAATGTTTACAACATAACTGGGGAGTTAAAATGATAGTGATTTGTTTGTAGCAAGCACAGACCAAACGACATCACAATATGTATTTGAAAGTTTCCAGTTGTCCTAATAGGACAGGGTTTCTCCACCTCAGCACTACTGATGACACCGTGTGTGACAGGAGCTGTCCGCGCACTGTACGTTGTTTGACAGCACCCTTGGCCTCCACACACTAGCTGCCAATAGCTCTACCCCCTACAGCTGTGATGGCAAAAACATCTCCAGACACTGCCAAGTGTCTCCTGGGGGACGAAACCTCCCCAGCCAGAGGACCGCTTCAACAAGGACAGTGGTGAGAACTGAGTCAGACCGAAGGGCACAGGAGAATAAACGTGTCAAATTCAGATGAAGCAGAGCTGTCACAATGTCAACCTCTCCCAAGTTGAAAGAGACATCACTAAAACATTGTCTTCCACCACATTAATGTTGTCAATGTGAACTTTATTAGTTCTATATTTAATTGTGAATCTGTTTTGCTTAGACAGATTTTTTCTCACCTTAAAAAGCAAGGGTAACACATTATTCAAATTTGAATTACACTTTTCCTGGTTTATTCTTTTCTAATTAAAACTTTACTCAGGAGACTTCTCATCAACTAATAATGTAATCTTTCTAAATGTCCTTTTGGTCCCTAAAGTTTCTTCTGGAGTCTTAAGCTAATCACAGAGCTTAACTGGAGAAATTTTCAAGAACCCAAAAAGGTGAGTATATACTTAGATGTAAAATGTCTTTGTTAATTCCATAAAAAGTAACCTGAAAATGTGAATTCCATGTACACTGAAAAGCTGGAAAAGTTACTGAGCAAGTATTATTCACTGTTGCATTCTTCTTTCTCGGCAGATGATTCTCTGAAGGGGTAGGGTAACTGCCAGTGTATCTTGTCCATATATATCACAGATGGCAAACACAAGGCCTGCGGGCCAAATCCAGCCCTCCACCTTGTTTCTACCCGGTGGCAGTGCCGAGCTCTCACTTAACTGTTAAGGAGCAGTTCCACGTACACAGTCCTAAAGTTACACTCGGCCCTTTGAAGGCAACCGCGAGGCCGACATGGTCCCAGGTGAAAATGAGTCTGACTGGCACATATGATCGATCTCTCAACTTCTTTTCCAGATTAGGCAGAACTGACAATATATTAAAATAATGTACAACAAGCTCAAAAGCTGTCTTAAATAAAACTCTATCAGTGAAAGAATCTTAAATTGGTTAGGTGTGGATGAATGTGGAAGAGATTATTGCATAAAGTATAATACTACAACCAGCCTGAAAATTACCCCTGTGGTAGTAAAAGTAAAGCTTAGTCAAAGCCTTCCTCTTTCCGATGCTCTGAAATCTTTCACTGGTTGAAAAATAAAGCAAAGCGAAGGTTAAAAAAAAAGTTGGTTTAACAGGACCGGCTTAAGATAGCATTCCAGCAATGCCCATAAATCTTCTAAGTTACACCTTTTGGGGTCTATTTGTGAGGTCTTTGTACTTGTAGCCCACAAAGACCTAACAAGTTCTGCTGAAGTCACCCAAGATCAAATGGCTCAAAATTCTTTAATAAGTCAGAACTGTGCGATAGATTTAAAGATTAATTTCCTCCTCCTAAAATCCCTCAAAGGAGTTATTGTTACCTCCTTTATGCCAGTCACTAGTTAGGTACAGCTTTCCCCGCTAAACTAATGAAGAGTAAAAAACATGCGAAGAGTGTGTAGTTCATTTTTCAGCAAGCTCTTCAACATTTGGCATCAGAGTTTTTTGCTGAAGTTAAGATAGCATATAATTTTATCTTCCTTCCCAAGATTTATCTACCTTCCAAAGGTGTACCAAAATGACTTACTGATAGGAAAGAACAGCTAATAAAGCATGAATTCTTCTACAGAGAAGATGAAATGACCAGCCTGGGATAACTCAAAAGTTGAACATGTTCAGAAAGGGGGAGAAAGAAAAACAAAGTTCCTGGTGATCCTCAGCTAAATTACCAAATCAAATACAAATTGAGAAACCACTCAAACCAAAAATTTTATGCAAGATTTATGAAGCTCACAATTCTCCACTCTACATAAAATGCTGGAAGGGCAGGTAAGGGGGGTGGTCTATGTCAGGACTTCTGTCACTGAAAAAATGTCAAGTACGTCAGATGACTTCATATTAAAGACCTGCAGATGCAAAAAACCAAAATCATCGAGATTTTGGGATCCACTCAAAATTCAACAGTTATAACAATGAATAAAGTATCTTTTTGTTTGTTAGCAAATAACTATTCCTCACCTGCTTGTGTGCATGATCATAGGAGTTGATATGGTTGTCAAATTCCTGATGTTTCTGATACTGCTTATCACAGAGTTCACAGTAAAAGTTGGCTCTGAGGTCTTCCAGTGCTTTGGCAATTGCCTTTTCTTTATCAACATAATCCTGTAAGAAACCACAAAATAAAAACAAAAAATGAACTTGGTAGAATTTTAAGTGAATGTTGTAAAAAAGTAGTCTTATCTGAAGAGAGGCTAAATAAACATATGCACCTGGGCACCCCTCAGTGAAACAACAAGGGACCAACGACAGGGAAACCATAAACTACCCAGAAAAAAAAATCACCGAAATCAGACTGAGAACAAATTGAAAAGCAACAACAGCAGGTGGAAGGCAGTGCGCTTCAGTGTGCTAAAAGACACATTTTTGTTTGTATACCAAAAAATGGTATTTTTCAGAAATGATGAAGGCACTTCCATACAAAAAAAGTTTACCACCAACAGTTCATTAGATTTTTTTCTCCTCTTCTTTCTCCCTCCTTTCTCCTCTCTAAAAATAAAATCTTAGAAAGACCAAAAAAGAAAAAAGAAAAAAAGTCCAACTACAAGCTGATTACAAGTGATCCCCCTAAAACATGAGGACTCAGAAAGTTTAAAGTTAAAAAAATAAAGACAGAAACAGATATGCCAGGCAAATACCAGAAGAAAGGTGGAGTAAATTAATATTCAACTGTTTAGACATGACTGTGGCCAGTTACGGAGTTATTTGAGATCACTCTCCAAATAAGCTGCACTGCTAATTTCAAAATGCCAACAGATATATGTTGGGTATTCACTGGTTTTAATGAGGTTCTGGAGCAAAACTGTAGGGCTGACCCAAGAGATGGTCCAATATGCCTCAGCAGTTCTACTCAAAAACTAGACATCAACATATATCTTAAAACGAGTATAGTATATTCATTTGATGTAAGTAGAACAGAAGAATGAGAGGGGGAAAGAAATAATAAATGATTTACATATTTCCTAGTCTTTTACAGCGGGGTAGATGCACCGTTCTCACAATGAGTAGCTCCTTTTAGTTAACAGACCTAAAGAGAAGTCTCATTTCAAAGGCTTTTAAAATTGGCCTTTCTTCTATTCAGTATTGTAACTTTTGGAACACTTTCAAAGCAGCTTAACTAAGCATCTACCATCTCTCTACCATTTTTCACATGAGCTACTTTGTCAGCAACAAATGGTTGCTATATTTTGTAGAACGCCAGTAAAGAACTATTTTGGATAAATTTATTAAAACTAGAAAGTGAATACATAGCACATTATGATTTTTGCTGTATTCAATTGTTATAATAATTTTCTCTAAATATCCTGGGCGGTTTCATGTTGTCTGGCTGTTAAGCAACTTGTTGATATTCTTCCTCATCAGTGCTGGTTTCTCCCCAAGATAGAAATCAGAAAGCTCACTTTCCAAACCTCCCTTAAAACTAGGACACGGGCTGGGATCTCTCCTCTTCCTGTCAGAGGCATCCACATGAGACCTGGGTTCCAAAGTGAGCAGTACGAAGTAGCAGGTACCACGTAGAATTGGTCTTCTAGCAATGGTGACTGCAGAAGCATACTTTAATTCTATCTTGGTTTTTACTTAATTCTATAAGATAATCTTTTTGATAGTGTTTCTATAGATTTAGAAGATTTACTCTTCCAAAAAAGAGATCAAAACACTGGATTAAAAAAAAAACACATACAACCTGATTAAACCTTGATTATAAGAGATTCCTTAGCCCTGGCCAGGTAGCTCAGTCAGTTGGAGCATCGTCCTGGGCACCAAAAGGTCATGGGTTCAATCCCCAATCAAGGAGTATGTGGGAGGCAACTGATCGATGTTTTTCACCCCGATGTCTCTTTCCCTTCCTCTCCCTTCTCTCTCTAGTGTCAATAAACATTACCCTTGGGTGAGGACTGAGGATTAAAAAAAGAGCTATTCCTCATTGTATCTCAGGCCTTTCAATGGAAATCACATTTCTTCTTCCTAAAGTACTTTTCTAGAAAATTTTTAAAAAATTTTAAATTATATTTTATTGCTTATGTCATTACAGTTGTCCCAATTTTCCTCCCTTTGTCACCTCACCCATAATCCCTCAGGCAATCCTCACAATGTTGTCCATGACCATGGGTCATACATGTATGTTCTCTGGCTACTCTATTCCCTATGCTGTACTTTACATCCCCATGACTATTCTGTAACTACCAATTTATACTTCTTAATCCCTTCAGCTTTTTCACCCATCCCCCCATCTGGCAACCATCAAAACCTTCTTTTTATCTATGATTCTGTTTCTGTTCTCCTTGTTTATTTTGTTTTTTTAGATTCAATAGTTGATAGATATGTATTTATTGTCATTTTATTGTTCAGTTTTTATCTTTTTCTTAAGTAAGTCCCTTTAACATTTCATATAATACTGGTTTGGTGGTGATGACCTACTTTAGTTTTTTCTTGTCTGGGAAGCTCTTTATCTGCCCTTCCATTCTAAATGACAGCTTTGCTGGGTAGAGTAATCTTGGTTGTAGGCCCCTGCTTTTCATCACTTTGAATATTTCTTGCCAGTCTCTTCTAGCCTGCAAAGTTTCTTTTGAGAAATCAGGTGACAGTCTTATGAGAATACCCCTGTAGGTAACTAATTTCTTTTCTCTTGCTGCTTTTAAGATCCTCTCACTGTATTTAACCCTTAGCATTTTAATTATGATGTGTCTTAGAGTGGGCTTCTTGGGGTTCATCTTGTTTGGGACACTCTGCAGTTCTTGGACTTATATGTCTATTTCCCTCACCAGGTTAGGGAAGTTTTCTTTTTTTTTTTTTTCAAAGAAGTTTCCAATTTCTTGTACTTTCTCTTCTCCTTCTGGCATCCCCATGAGGTAATTGTTGGTATGCTTGAAGTTGTCCCAGAGGCACCTTACCCTATCCTCATTTTTCTGGATTTTTTCTTCTTGCTGTTCTGATTGGTTGTTTTTTGCTTCCTTATGTTCTAAATTGTTGATTTGAATCTCACCTTTATCCATTCTGTTGGTTCCGTGTAAATTGTTCTTTATTTCAATTAGTATACCCTTCGATCCTGGCTGGATCTCTTTTATGCTGTTGAAGTCCTCACTGAGTTTCTTGAGCAGTGTTTCTGAACTCTGCATCTAGTAGATTGCTTGTATCCATTTTGTTTAGTTTTCTGGAGTTTTGTTCTGTTCTTTCATTTGGGCCACATTTGTCTCCTCATTTTGGCAGCCTCCCTGAGTTTGTTTCTATGTATTAGGTACAGCTGCTATGTCCCCCAGGCTTGATAGGGTGGCCTAATGTAGTAGGTCCTGTAGGTTCAGTGGCATAGCCTTCCCTATTACCCAAGCTGGGTACTCAAGAAGCACCCCCTGTGTAGGCTATGTTCCCCTTCCTGTTGTAGTTGAGCTTTGATTGCTGTTTGGCATGTCCAAGGTCAGCCACCACCTGTGTTCTGTCCAGGGCCATACAGCATAAGCTACAAAGTGATTTGTACATGGCTGCTTCTTGTGTTGGGCCTGGGGCCACTTAGTGAGTGGTACAGGGCTTGCTGAAGCCAGGTGCTGCTTGTTTGAGAATTTAGGAAAATCTGAAGCATGGGTCAGGACAAGCCATTTTTATGGAAAAGACACCGAAACAGCTTGGGCAGGTCTGAAAGTTGGGTGGGGCAGGGCCTCAGGGAATCACTAGAGTGGGGCAAACAGTGTGAGCCAGGTTGATGGGAGTGTGGAGCTCATCTGCAGGTTCTGTGTGGAAAGGGTGCAAAAAGGAACAACGGCCTCTGCCAGCCCTTCTGTCTGGAGAAAGCCCCCTCCCCCCGCTCTCACTCTGATACAGAACAGTTCAGTTCCTCCCCATCTGTCTCTGATGCCTTTCAAGCTGCTGCCCTGGTGCTGGGGCTCAGAGGGAGTGAGTCCAAGCAAGTCTGTGCATAGGCCCTTGAAAAGAACTGTCTGAGATTCCAGCAGTTTATCTCCACAGCTTCAATCCCTGCTGGTTTCTACAGCCAAAAGTTATGGAGACTTATCTTCCTGGCCGGGGAACTCTGGGCTGGGACCCCTTGCTCCTGATACACCCCTATTGATTTTTATCTACCATATGGGTGTGGGACCAGCCCATTCCACGTCTCCTCCCCTCCTACCAGTCTCGATGTGGTTTATTCTTTAATTCCACAGTTGTAGGACTTCCATTTAGCTCAATTTCTCATGGTTCTGAATGACTGTTCTATAGTTTAGTTGTAATTTTGATGTGGTTGTGTGAGGAGCGGAACTGTTTATCTATACCACCATTTTGGCCAGAAGTCTCTAATTTCTTTTGGGAGTCTTTTAGAGACAAACTAATGTTTTTATGTAAAAATTTACCCATTACTATCTTTACTCCTAGGATATTTTTGCTGGATGTACAATTCTAGGTTGATGGTTGCTCTGAGCATATTCAAGATTCCATTTGAGTCCAGTAAAAGTCTTTTTACTTTGATATTTTATAGTTTTACCAGAATGTATCTACGTGTAGATTTTTTAAAAATCTTTCTTGAGATTCATTAGGCTCCCTGAATCTGTGAGTTATACCTTTCACCCATTCTGGAATCTTCCCTTTGAACACTGCCTCTGCCCTATTTTCTTTCTTTCTTTCTTTCCTTTCTTCCTTCCTTCCTTTCTCCCCTTCCCTCCCTCCCCCCCCCCTTTCATTCTTTCTTGAACTCTGCCTATTTATTATCTAACTCTTAACCACTCTCACATATTTTCCATTTCTTTCTTGCCCCTCGTCTCCACTTTTTGCTGCATTGTGGATATTTCTTCAGTTGCATCATAATTTTAATATTCTGCCTTGTACAACCTGCTACTAAAGCCTCTCATTGAGTTTTTATATGGCCTCTTGCCCTTTACTCATAATCCTTCTTATTTCTTTAAATACATTAAATTTGCTTCTAATATTGTAATTTTCCTTTCTCCCTGGGCAATTTAATCCATTCCTGCAACTTTAAAATCATCAGTATGCAGACACTTCCCAAACTTCTATATCTCACTGACACCAATTCCCCTCTTACAGTCCAGATTTGAATGTTTTGGTGGTTATCTTTATTGGGTATGACAAATTTCCAAACATGATGACATGACAATCAAAACTGCAAACCACACAAGGAAACACACTACTTTGAGAAGTCAGGAGAACAAACAAAAGATAAAAATATACAGGGTCTGGCAAAAGTAATGCCTGCTTGAGTGTGGTTGGTAGGGTAATAATATGTGTGTAATAATTTATAGTTTTAATCTGAACATTTCACCTAAAATGTCATATCGTATGCTTGAGTGTGATATTCTTATGTTACAGAATTACATGCTTATGATTTTGTAATAAAAGATTTTGTAATAAAAAAGGGGTGTTTTTTTTGTGCCAGACCCTGTATAACAAGTATTACAAATAATAGAAAATTTGAAAGGAATTATAAAATAAGAACATTTAGAGTGTTTAAAAAGAAAAAAGGCAAAAACAAGCAAAAGGTAAAAGCAGAACATTATTAAAAAACAAAAAGCAAAACAAGGCAAATTGGAAAAAGAATCAATTTTTAAAATTCTTAAAATATCCTCTTCCTTTTGTAGTTGAGCTTTCGGATTGTTATTTGGCACATCCAAGGTCAGCCACCACCTGTGTTCTGTCCAGGGCCATACAGCATATCTCATACTGTATGCAGGCACTGATTAGCAATAAATGTGTTTTTAAAAAAGTCACTGATATGTAATGAAACAGTGTTCATAAGTGTTAATTGCAGAATACAGATGGTAGGTATAGGGGTTTTCACTGCACAGTTCTTTCACTTTTTCTGTATGCTCAACAACTTTCATAATAAAATGCTGGGGAAATATTACTAGCATGAAAAATAAAAAAACAGTAAGTACAAGACAGAATCTTCTATACTATCTTCTAGAAGCTTTGTTTATTTCTTTCACATAATTTCTTTAATCCATTTGCAATCGATTATTGTATGGTATGAGATAGGGAGTACAAATCTATTATTTCCCACGTGGGCAAACAACTGTCTCAAAATCTTTTATTGAAAAGTTCATTCTTTTCCTCACTTATCTGCAACACCATCTTTGTCTTATCAGGTGGCCAAATATAGAAGGGGTCGGTGTCTGGGCTGTTTTTGTGCCAGTGATCTACCCTTGCGTCAGTATCACACTGTCTTCCTCACCACAGCCCTGTAATCAATTCTGATGGCTGGCAAGGCCAAGTCCTTCTATCTCATGCTTGGAGGCTGCTTTGACTATGCCTAACCCTTTATACTTCCATAGAAATTTTGGAATAAGCTTGTCAAATTCCATACAAAATCCTGTTGGGATTTTGACTTGACTGCATTAAATATATAGAAAATTTGGGGGGAAACAAGATTTCTTCATAATATTAAGTCTTCTAATTCATGAACAAATTATTAAAAATCTCCCTTTTTATTCACTATTCTTTAATATCTCTTAATAATGTTTTTGAGTCTTACACATCATGTAATCTTCATTTTTGTAACTTGTTGATCTATAGACACATAAATTTAAATTTATTATTTTGTATCTAGCATCCTAATTGTTATTTGTATAATTTACCTGTATATTGTTTTAGATATCTATTTACATAATCATACCAGTAAACAAAAACAGTTGTCTCTTCCTTTCACTTCTTATATAATCTTTATTTGTTTGTTTTTGCCTACCCACCTTCCTGTGCTTAGGACCTCCAGCACAGTATTTAACAGAAACAATGACAGCAGGCATCCTTGTTATGTCTCTTTAATAAATGCTGTTAACAGAGCTCCTTTTCATCGAAAATATCTCAGTGTGGG
>VMDR010001987.1:0-104212 GCA_007922815.1 Macrotus californicus
AATGGCCAAAAGGCATAGACAGACATGAAAAGATGATTCACAAATTGCCAGCAAATGAATGGAAAAATGTTCAACATCCCTTTTAATCAAATAAAAGCAAGCTAAAATAATTTTAGACCTAATAAATTGGCAAAGATTTCTTTTTTAATGACAATATCTTAAATTCTGATTAGAGGTAGAGTTGAACAGACATGATGCATAGCCATGATGATGATGAGGCAATTGGTACAAGCTGTTTGAAAGCCGTTTGATAGAATCTACCAAGATCCACTTGTTGGGCTAATCCCTCTGGAAAAAGTAAGAGATGCAGATGAAGGGTAATTGTGCAAGAAGGTTCATCACAAGATTATTTATTAGCAGGGAAAATTTCAAAATACCATATGCATCAATAATAAGCAGAATGGCTTAAGTAACTCATGACAAATAGAAGATTAAACAGTCATTGAAATATTTTCAAAAAAATAAATCATGACCTTGGGGAAATGTTTACAAAATAACATGAAGCACAAAAAATCCAAGCACAGAACTGCAAATGAATTATAGCTGAATGATATGGTTGGAAAATGGACATAGACTATATAAAGGATATACATCTAAATCACCAACAGTGATTATTTTTGTTTAGAATTCTCTTCTTTATATGTTTCTGTATTTGCCATGAGTTTTTTTTAATCAGAAAACAGCAAATTTATCTAATTTTTTTTAAAAAGGAACATAAGGTAATCATTCAACTCAAGATATAGTTATTTTTTTCACCATTTTTGTTCAAGCCAGCTAAAATTCATCTTGACTCAGAAAGAAACACATCAGCAGGTAGATTTAAGTATAAGGATTCGTTGATTTCCAGTGTTAAAACTTTGGAACTTTCCTTTCCTAGTTACTCTTTCAGGAAAAAATAGATGCCCTGTTCTTCCTCTTTGGGTTATTTTTCTCACAAGGTCAGCTTTAGGGGAAATTTGGAGGAAAGAAAGAGTTACCGAGACCATTATTTTAAATGTTTGTGCTGTAATTTTAACATCCCAGATGACACTGCCAAGCTGCCTGGGTGCCTGCCGGCTTAGCAAAGAGCCACAAGACTACGTACAGGCAAAGCTGTAAATGAGGCAACTGAAAAATGATTGCTGCTTGTCTGAGAAATATGCACAGAATATGCCAAAGAGACTCCTACACTGGATGTTTTTCTGAATGAATTTCTTGTAAGTTCTGTCACATGAAACTAATGTAATACTAGGAATCCCTATGATATGAGGGCTTCATTCTAAATTTATCTACCACATTGCCTTTCCACTGGCTGGTCAAAACACACAACTCTGCAGCTGCATAATTATAACATCCTATTATAAAGTTTCAGTGCTTGTTTGATCTTGGCCCACACATGGCCTTTAATTAATAGATTTTAGAATCTTTCTTCAAATACAGCTTGACACAATAACTCACGGAACTGGAATCACGAAAAAATTCACAGTTGTTCTCAATGACTGTCCATTGCATTTAGATGGACATCTAAACCCCCAACCTGGCTCATCACACCTCACCTTCAAAGTCATCGTGTAGCGTTTGCCCCCTTTCCCACCGCACTCTGGCCACGCTGGTCTTTTTTCTTTTTCTTAACCATGGCAAGCTCATTTTCATAATATCATGTGTCCTGGGATGTTCTTTCTCTTAATCTTAAACTGATTGGATTGGCTATGTTTTCAGGTGGATTAAAAGTAACCAAGTGAGTGGATAACAATCCAATGAAATGGCACATTAAAATTAACATATTTTAATAGTTCCTTTCTATTGCATTTTTTCCATTACCATTTATTTTTAAGCTGATATTCTTGCTTAGGAAAAACTGACCTTTGTTTACCTCCAATATTTGGAAGGTAACTTTCAAAAGCATGCCCGACCAAAAAGGTGAAAAGTGAGCCAGTGTCAGAAGCAAAAGAATGAACCAGATTTCTTTATTAGCTACAACTCAGAATCTACTGGGCTCTAACACCAACTTGCTCTGTCTGTCCTAACTGTTGTGTCTCAGGGGAATGATGGTACTTATTTCCCTTATCTCTTTCATTTCAAATAGTGTAACATTACGAATGCCATACCTACAGCATTAACTCATGGTATTGTGTACAAGCCCTGCTGGAGCAGGCAGACACTGAGGTGACCCCTAATGATCCCAGTCTTCTGGTAGATACTTGTATAATCTCTTCCCTGGAGTGCAGGCTGGACCTAGGGACTGGCTTCTAATGAAGAGAGTATGGCAAAAGTGATGGGATGTCACTTCTGAGATTAGATTACCAAAATGAAACAAAACAACCTGTGATGCCCAACTCTCACTTTCTCCCTCTTGCAACCCTTGCTTATTCCTAGCCTGCCAGCAGCCATATAAATAAGCTTGGACCTGGAACTTCTGAGGCCTGCAACAGCATGTGCATTTGGAAGTAAATCCTCCCCTAACTGAGCTTCAAGATGACTACAGCCCTAGCTGACACCTTGATTACAGCCTTGTGAGGGACCCTGAGCCAGAGAACCCAGCGAAGTCACACCCAGATCCATGACCCACAGAAACTCTTAGTTTATAAATGTGTGTGTGTGGTGGGGGGAAGGTGGCAGTGATTTGTTACACAGCCATAGCTAACTAATGCAAATATTTATAACCCAAACCACATACTTCACATATCCTTTTTCTTAGGAATATAATAAAAGGAAATCCTAGCTCTCTTAAGTATAAAAATGAAATCTTAGGTTGCAGGGGTATGGAGAATTTTCAGAAGTAGAAATAATCAATCAGGGTTTATTCCCAAAGGGAATGATTACTTTTACTTGGTACATCAATCATGAAGCCACTCATAATTTATACAGCATTTTGAAATATAACTGCTGTTTTCACATTCATGGCCATTTACTTTTTTTAAAAAGGCTATGAAGTATTATTATTATCTCCATCTTACAGATGAGGAGACTGAGGCTCGGCAGATTCCGTGACTTCCATGAAGGCAAGGACCTTCTCTCAGTTCACCCCTCTTCCCCATACCTGTCTAGCACTGTAAATGCTTGGAACATATCTGTTGAGTGGCCACCTCCCACAACAGTGGTATCTATAAAGATGGTGCCTTCCTTTGTCATGAAATTCCCCAACTGACATATATACCAATCAATCAATCTATATACTTAGACAAATATGCATTCTTGGAACCAGTATATGTGTTTCCCAAACAACGCAGGTACTTCTGAAAGCTCACTCTATTCTAGAGACAGTAAAGAGAGCCTTCCCTAATTAAATCCTGTTTTTCATATAGTTTTACATTGCCAAAGACAGAGACCTATAGCTCTTTTATGAGCTAACAACCCTTTTTCAGTAAATCTAATTTCTTCCCTCACATACCATTTCTTATACTCTCCCAGAATGAGGCTAGAGCCACCAAATAAGGTCAACAGACAGCTCAGATCTCCTCATCCCCCACAGCACCCCCACCCCATCCCTGCCAGGTGTGGCCTCTTTCCCCCAATCAAATTGGCAAGTAGGAAGTAATAGCTCTCGTCAAAGGTCACTATAATATAACCTCGAGAGATGTTAGATAGAGGCGTCCACAAAAATGCAACAAAGTGCTGACAAGGAAATAGAGGGTTGGGGGATTTTGATTAGGAGGTTTATAAAAGCTTTAAAGGCCCTTTCTTTACAGGGTCTCGCACTCGCACGGTCATTCAATCTTCAACCACACTCCAGTAGCTTCTCACATATTACCTAATGAAAAAAGTTGTGTTCAAAGAAGATACCTGGAGCCATTAAATAATCAGTCTACATTTTAAGAAGAAAATCATTAGGTATGATTACTCTCGGAATTGTAGGATTACAAATCGAAGAACTACAATATATCATGTGTAGAGTAATAAATTAGTAAGTCATCTGTTCATTTGGGCAATATTGAACAAGTGATATGCCAGCACTACATGTTGAGAAAATGGTGATGAACCAAACGTGCTTGATCCCTGACATTTCAGAATTTAGACTCTAGGAGGACGTATGGATTTTACATTTTTGAAATTGAATGAAAAGTCACTAAAAGGAATATAACTTTGAAAGTTAGTAAGTGCTATGAAGGAAAAGTTCAGGCTAGCAGGGGTATTTAACAGGGGACTGAATTTAGATTAGGGACACAGGGAAAGCAGCAATCAGTGGTCTAGGCAGAGATGGTCTGGGCAGAAGGGGCAGCGTATGCAAAGGCCCTGCAGCTTGTAAGGCTGGCTGCATTCAGGGCCTGAAATTCCAGTGTGTTTGGTGCGCACTGAGTAAGGGGCTGGTGTTTTGAGGTGAGGCTGGCCTGATGTGAAAGACTGTGATCCTGACGCGGTTCATAACTACGCCAAACTCTTTCCCCTGAACACCAGATCCTGCATCCCACTGTGTCCTGGACATCTTCTCACACATACCCTGCCCAAGACTGAGCTCCTCAACTCCCCCACCAAACCTGTTCCATCAGCCATCTTCCCCATCTTAGTTGATGGCAACTTCAGCCTCTCAGTATCTCAGGTCAAAAACCTAAGCATCCTCCCAGACTTCTTTCTCACCCTTGTACCCACTGTGTCAGCAAGTCCTTTCGGCTTCACCTTCAAAATAAGCCAAACTCCTCACCGCCTCTCCCACCATCCCCCACTGCAGGCCACCACTCTCTTGCCTCCTAACAGGTCTCCCTTTGCCACCCTTGCCCTCCACAATCTGTTCCTCAACCACAACAAGGAAGGTCTTTAGAAGTGATGGAGTCTGTTCCCAAAGCTCTCCAATGGCTTCCTGTATTGCTGGGATAAATATCCAACATTCATAGCATGGTCCCAAGCCCCTACATGATCTGGCCACCCACTGCCTCCCACTCCTTCCTCACTGCGTCGGTGTCTGCTTCCTTGCAGCTTCCTTGCAGCTCCCCAGACACACCAGGGCCTCTGTATTGGCAGCTCCCCTTGCCTAAAAGCTCTTCCTCCAGGTCTCTGCAGGAATTGCTATCTCACTTTGGCAGCTCCCTGCTCACATCACCTACTTAAAAAGGTCTTCCCTGACTCCTCCATCTGAAAGATGAAAGAGCATGCTGTATCCACTTACCCAGCTTCATCTTTTTGTTTAACACTTACTGCTTTATGATGCATTATATATTTACTTATTTGTATAGAGATTTTGTCTGCTGATTACTGTTATGACCTTAGACCCTGGAAGACTTATAGCTAGAGAGACCAAAGGCATGCCTTTCATGATGTACTTTGTTGGACTGCCACGTGGCCATCTCCAGAAGGTCTTCAGTAATAAAATTACAATCTCCCAAGAAATACATTGAGTGTCTAACATCGTACTAAGACCAAGGCACTGGAGAGGTAAGAGAAGGACTGAGAAGTTTGGCTAGGAGGAGAGAGAAACAGGGCAGGGCTTAGGCAGGCAGTGTCTGGGGAGGGGGAGAGGACAGCCTGAGTTCCTGTGACAGGCACTGGGGTGGAACAGAATGTGCTGAGGGGCAGAAATAAAAGGAATAAGAGAAGTGTGAGGGTGCCCAAGACAAACTTGCTCTGTCACAATTTTGGCTCAGCTCAACTCTAAAGGATGGTTTTTTCCAACCAGCATAAGGAGAAAGATGTTAAGGTCTTCAGAGTATACATTTATCTTGCCAAAAGACTGGTCATGTGTTTTTTATAATCATAAAAAAAAATCCACAGCAAACTCGAATGTCAAACAATAGGGAATGGTTAAGAAATTATGGTATAGCAACTCGATGGGATATGATGCGTAATCATAGCTTTGAGAACTATGTAGCAACGAAATGAACAAATGTCTGTGGTATAGTTTTAAGGGAAGAAAGCAGAATTTTAAAATGTATCTCTGCTCTGATTAAAACTCTTCACCTCTAGATAAGGAATGGAGTAGACCATGAAAATGAAAAATCAAGGATTCCATATGGCTGGGAGATTCTCTGGGATTTAGTCATCCTACCCCACTTTTGAATGTCTAAAAAATTATTACAATAGTTTTTTTTAATTATTTATTTATTTTTAGACAGAAGGGAAGTGAGGAAGAAAGAGAGGTAGAGAAACATCAATGTGTGGTTTTCTCTTGAGCACCCCACTCCTAGGAACCTGGCCCACAACCCAGACATGTGTGCTGACTAGGAATCGAACCAATGACACTTTGGTTCACAGGCTGGTGCTCAATCCACTGAGCCACACCAGCCAGGGCTATTACAATAATTTTTAAACTACAGGGACATCCATCAATATACCGAGTCTCCCTAGGCTGATTCTCCCAGGAACACTTGCCAGACATCAAACATCTCATGCTGGTAATAGGAAATTCATGACAAAGAACAATGTTCAAGTACCCCATGATCAATTCACTCAGGGTTAAGTAGCCATCTACCCTGTGCAAGGGACTATCTGCTAGATTCTATGAGGGAAATCAAAACTGAGCAAGCATCAGCTTTTGCTCTTATAGAGCTTATAATCTAGGCAAGGGGATTTATGACAAACATAAAAATAACCTTAGTAGAAGATTTTTTTTAAAAAATCATAAGAAAATATATTAACAAAGCACTAAGGAATTCATTAATTTTGCATTCAGTTTTTAGTTTGGGAAACTAGAAGAGAAGTGTTTCCATAGGCAGAGGGTGAAGGGTGGAGGAAAGGGGAGTGATGGACAAGGACAGGAGATGCTCCAGGAGAGAGAAGAGGCTGAACATGATGGGCACTCAACACAAATAAGAGCTTATTATGGGTCTTGCTTCAATGTGGGATAAATCTATACGGATTTATTTAGTAGCCAAATGGAAAGAGTGTGAGCAAAGGTATCAGACAAGGCTTGTTCCAAATCCCACCTTGGCCACTTACTGATTTTGTCACAGTAACTGGTTTTGTCCCTTAACTTCTAAGCCTCACTTTTTTTTAATTTATAAAAAGGGATAACTTCAATTCCTTGATAAGTTTTTTATGAAAGTTGACATGGTAGATCAAGAGAGTAGATACTGGCCCAGACTCAATAAAGACCCATCAGATCTTTATTGAGAGTTAAGAGAGTTCCCCTTAACTCTCACTTCACAGAAGGAACTGGTTGAGAAGGAGACAGGGCAGAAGGACAAAACTCATAGGACATTGCTAAAGTGGGGGGTCTAGAAAACTTGGCAATGACATGTTCGTGATGACCAAGGGAAAAGGCAAAGTCAGTGATTGTCATGAAAGGTCAAGCTGGGGGCACAGAGGATGATGGTAGCCCCCATGGAAATGGGTGTGTCACAAGGAAAAGTGGTACAAAGGTGTGAATGTGTGAACAATTTGAAAATTCAGGAATAGCAGCAGTCTATCTAGGAGGAAATGGCCAGGGTAAGTTGGAAGTTGGGGCTCACAGCCCAGGAGAGAGGTATGGGTCAGAGACACATATGACATATGCTGTATGATTTTTAGTAGTTGACTACTCCTACTACCATGGTCTGCAATACTTCTACTAACCTTTCTCCACTGTTCATCTTGATATATTCATCCCAAATACATAGAGAAGTTATTGGATCAAAATACCTCATTTGGTAAATATTATAACTAAATTTAGCATCCTATATTTTCCTCTATGGTGTGTTATTTTTTAACAGCTTAACTGAGATAAAACTTACATATCATACAATTCACCCATTTAAAATGCACAATTCTGTAGCCTTAGAATATTCACAGGTTTGTGAAACCATCACCACTATCAATTTTAGAACATTTTCATCACACCAGGAAGAAACCACATGTCCCTAAGTTGTCTCCCTCAAGTTCCCAGGCCTACCCTCAGGTTTAGGCAACCACTAACTTACCGTCTGTCTCCATGGATTTGCCTATTCTGGACCTTTCATATGAATGGAACCATATACTATGTGGTCCTTTGTGTCTGGATTCTTTTTCTTAGCATAATGTTTTCAAGGTTCATGTATATTATAGCATGTATTAGTAAATACTTTATTTCTTTTTATGACCAAATGATACTCCGGTACATGGACATACCATATTTTCTTTATCTGTCCCTTAGTTGATGGACTTTGGGTTGTTTCCACATTTTAGCTATCATGAACAACCCTGCTGTGAACATTTATGGACAACTTTCTATACAGACATGTGTTTTCATTTCTCTAGGTTAGATAGGTAGGAGCGGAATTGCTGGGTCATAAGGGTTATGTTTAACTGTTTGAGGAACTGCCAGCCTGTTTTTCATTCCCACCAGCAATGTATGAGAATTCCATTTTCTCCACATCTTCATCAACACTTGTCATTGTCATTTTTTTCATAGACATCCTAGTGGATGTGAAGTGGGCATCTCACTGTGGTTTTGATTTGCATTTCCCTGATAGCTAGTGATGTTGGACACATTTTTATGTGCTTATTAGCCACCTGTATGTTCTCTTTGGAGAACTTTCCATTCAGATTCTTTGCCCATTTTTTAATTGTCTTTTCATTATGATATGTTTTTAAAACACAGAATTTTTTCTGCTGTATTTTCATTGTGCAAAACAAAGGTAGAACATAGGTATAAATTGTCCACCAACAACTAGAAAATCAGAATTTTTTGCTTCCTGCATTGAAAAATCTATATTCCATTTGGTATGTGTGCTCTGTTATAGGAATGAGTGGCCTTTGTCCTTGTCAGTAAATATTAGCATGTCAAAACAATGATTGTCAACCCTAGCAGAGCAACAAACTACAGTTCTATTTAATTCTTTGTTCTCAAGGTTAAAAGTTGATGTTGCCCTTTTGCCATTGCTCTTTCACAAACCCTAGGGATAAATTCAAGGCCAAACTAAGGTCAATACCCACATTAGCAAATTCATTAATCAATGCAATATGTATACATCTATTTTTAAAATGTAGCCTTTTTTATTTTTTGCTGTGTTTTGCTGGCCTTGTCTATGCCAGGTAATGTGTAGACCCACATCTATGAAGATTTATTCCAAACTTTTCTAGGGGTCCGCCAGAAGCTTATTTTTAACATGGACTAATAACTGTCTGGTTATAACCTACATCACTTCCAGTCTGTCAGCTCCCATGGGGTCTTGGGACTACTACTTGGCCTGGGTACCACCTTCTTGTTGAGCAAAGGTTTGTGTTCCCCTCATGCTCCCCAAATCTCCAGTATCCTAGAAAGTGACCTGATTTGGAGATAGTCTTAGCTAAAGCTAAAACTAAGTCAAGCTAGGTCTTTAGGGTAGATCCTAAGTAGGATACCAGTACAACCAGTATCCTTATAAAACAGAGAAATTTGAAAACAAAAGGAAGACACTGTGCAGAGACATGCAGAAGACAGGAGCTGGAACAGCCCTCAGAAGGAACCAACTCAGCTGACACCTTGATCTTGGACTTCTAGCCTCCAGAACTGTGAGAGAAGTTTCTATTGTTTAAGTCCCCAAGTCTGTGGTAATTTGTTAGAGCAGCCCCAGGAAATAACACACCTGGCCATGCCCTGAATCCCCCTGAGTACCAGAGCTGCAGTTGCCTTGGAGGGTGGGTGCCTCTTTCCCTGGAGGGTCTGCCCTCTGACAGAAACTACCCGAACAGCACTGCCTTGCAACACAATGACTGTACTACGGTTTTTAGTTATGGTTGCTCTTTAAGTTTCTGTTCATAGGTATTTTCTGTTCTCTTCCAAGGACTCAGATAGAAGATTACAGGGCACTGGGCCAGAAACCCTCCCCTCCTCTACCTCCACAGAGGACAACCCAGGCTTCCTTGCTGGGTCAGGCCTACCCTGCCTGGCTCCTCTTCCCATAGAATGAGTACAGCTCCCCCCTTCCCCTCATCTTCCGGTTAACCAGCCCCCAGTCACAGTGGTCCTATCTCTGAAATGGCTTTTGGATCTGGCACCATTGTAGCCCAAGACCCTATCACCTCTTGCCTGGACAGCAACACTAACCCATAACTGAGCTTTCTGCCTCCACCCTTGCACCCCCTCACCCTCCCGCAACATTCCATTGCAGTGACTTATTTAGTACATTCTGTGAGGAGAGGAACTGAGTCTGTTTTTGATTGGGTACCCCTAGTACCTGGCACATAGTATGTACTCAGTAAAGGTCTGATGAAGGAAGAGAGGGAAGACAGGAGAAAGAAAGAAGTAGGGTTTATATTCCCTTTGATGAACTACAAGGCTATGTTTTTTCATTGATCTTAGTTGAATACGTCCTTGTGCTGAGAAAGGCAGTCAATACGAACAGAGATGTCAAATGATGTGTTTTTCAAATTAAATGATACAGCTTTCTACACACATGGCCACCCAAGCCAGTCTCCAGGAGAGAATCGTTCGATGGGCACTGTGTGCCTAGCTGCTGTCTTCCCTGGATTATCCCACACGTTAGAATCATGTCACACACCCATCACCTCTCTGCACAGGCCTAAAGTACCAAAGTCCTCTTCAGGTTTTTGCTCCTCCATTAAGGCACTGAAGCTGCTACATCTAACTTTGAACAAGTGGTCTGTACATTCTATTTCTCCATCTGGGGAACGCCTACAAGCAAACCTTATCCCTCCTTTGAAAGAAATGTGCTAAAACACACCTACCATAAAACTACCATGTTAACCCTGTTAAGTGGATAGTTAAGTAGTGTTAAGTATGTTTACACTGTAAGGCAACCAATCTCCAGAACCTCCTGTTTTCTAAAAGCGAACGTTAAATACCTAAAACTGTGTAACGGAATATGAGACTTCCTAAAATATATACTAAATATTAAATAAAGATAAAGCATCCATTTACAGTCTTCCTTTTAAAGATGCTATAGTTTTTGTGCTTTAGGAAAAAAAAACAAAAACTCTTCCTGGAAAGGGTAAAAATGAACCTTGGATTAAAGGGTGAACCTGTCTGTCTTAAGAATATCCCTTCCAAAGGGCATGTCGGGCATGTAAAATTTTTTTCTCCCTGATGTTTGTGAGTGCTTCTGGGGTACATGAAAAAAAAGTGTGCTTCTCAGTCTGTGCTGCTTCCATCCACTAGGCAGCCATCGCTGTTGTTTTCTTAATGTTTTGAATGGTTTGGAGATTAGCATGGGTATTTAGCAAAAAGTACAATTTCAAATTACACGCTGCTTCATGCTGCCAAAACACTGTGCATCATCCTCTGTGATGACGTCCACCAGCTCCGGACGAAGAATGGTGGTTGTTAGTCATCTGGCTTTGCAAGGCTGGCAGACGAAATCGTAAACAGTGTGCGCTTAGACAGGCCTTATTAGAAAAGAAGAGTGTCTTAAATGTGGTTTCGTTTTTTCAAATCTAGTAATATCTTTTAATCAACACTGTGTGTATCTAAATCAATATGACAAATAGACGTTCTCCAAAGGAGGAACACATTATACATGGGCACCCTCAAAAACTGATCATCACATTTACAAGGATATATGCTAGTAACATTCTGGTCCTCATTGGCCAAGGTTTTTATTTATATACAAGCTTAACCACCATAACCACATATATGTGTGGATGTTAAAATTGCTTTAACTTCAGTATAATGCTTAGAAGAGGCTCCAAAGTAATCCCTCCCTGGCACTGGTCACAGCCTGCATTATTAATCATGGGTTGTATTTCACCCATTGAAGACATGGAGGTGCAGACAGAGACTGAAAATGGCTAAGTCTCACCCTAATCATTATTAGGAGAAAACAAAAACCAAATATTCAAAAGCAGATGGCTCCATGCCCAGGATGAAGACACTGCTTGGTATAACAAGAGCTAAAATATCTTTTTAAAGATAATTCAGGAGCCAGGGCTAGGGCCCATCTTGCTCAGTGAGTGAATACCTAAACCCCTTTACTTTCAATCCTCAAAAGAGTTGAACAACTTA
Source organism: Macrotus californicus (assembly GCA_007922815.1). Lineage (NCBI taxonomy): Eukaryota > Metazoa > Chordata > Mammalia > Chiroptera > Phyllostomidae > Macrotus > Macrotus californicus. The sequence continues at coordinate 11,807 of VMDR010001987.1, forward strand.
AAACTTTAATCTCATTGTCACTCCACAAAGTCCTCTAACAGTCACAAAGTAGCCTGAGAGAAAGTTTCCCTGGATGCCACCAAAAACACAGGTCTGTAACAGACATCTCCCTGCAACATTTAGAACAGATCCCTTGGTAAGAGGTCGGTATACCCGTTATATATTTGTTATTCAATCCAGGTACAGGTAGCCTAGAGCTGGGACCCGAGAATTATTAGCGGAGAAACCATTTAAGTGCAGACAATGCAAGGAAAAGCATCAGAAAGAATGTTCCTTATAAACTCACAGACATGGGCACAACTGGAAGGTCTCACCTGGAAGCCACCCAGAGCAGTGCTGACAACAAACGTGCGCTCTCCCCTCGCGCCGACCAGCCTCTAATTAACGCACACTACGCCTAGCCGGCCCAGTCAACCCCTCGGCTTCTCCCTCTATAAAATGGAATGGAAGCTATGTTCTAATAAACGGAGGTTAAATTCTTCTAACGAATGACATCACAGGAAGACACAAATATCTCACAAAATGTAAAGAAACACGCAATTTTGCACCTAGAAACGGTTTTCAGTCATGTTTGGAAGCACAGGGGCAGACACACATGCACTTGGAAACAGACTGCTTGTGGGGATGAGGAGGGAAGTTCAGGGTGAAATGACTCACCGACGCGGGAACACAGAGGCTCTGGGCAGCGAGGAGTCACAGGACCCGCCTTGAGGTCTCCCATCCTCCACAAACAATGTGTTTGTTGACTTCAAAAGAAGATGAGTGAAGAGTTTGGAAATCATTATTTCTTCTTTTTCTTTTCTTTTTTTTTTTTTGAGGGGGTTCTTTTTAATCATTTAGTGAATGCATAGACTGGTATACTGTTTAAAAATTTAAAGGAAAACACTCTGGTGTGTATTGAGAAATATTGATTCTTCTAATATTTTAAAGGGTGACAAGCAGCACAAACACCTTAAGTCGGGGGGCGGAGGGCCATCCTAACACACACCCTGACGTGAGCCAAAAGCAAATGTGGCCTGTACAACACACAAAGGTTATCAAAATCTTAGAGGAAAGAAACACAAGGGGATGCAGATGTCTCAAATGGAGTAAGACTTTCTCTCCACAAACACAGCTAAAGGCAAGTAGTATCTGGGGCAAAGCAGCAAGCAGGCAAGGCAACTGAAATGTGCCCCTCTGGACTGTTTCCAGAATGGAGGGTATCTAAGGGGCTACATGCAAAGCAAAGCATAAGTGAGGATTTCGGGGGGGTGGGGGGAACAAACCATTTAAAATATCCACATCTGAAACTTTATACAAAACAGAGCTCCTCTGAGGTACAAAGAAATATCTTCTTAATTAGTCAACCTGTACACCTTAATTTTTATTAATCATATTTTCTTAAATGTTTTGTAATGTGTAGCATACCTTATAACAACCATTTGCTGCCCTTGAACTCTGAACGCAACCCAGATTCTTTCCTTAAAAAGAGCCACAGAATATTAGAGTAGAAGATTCCTTAGAGATCCATTAGAATGGCAGTTCTCCACCCTGGCTGCACTTTAGAAACAATTTTGGAGCTTTTAAAAAACATAGAGGTCCAGGGTTCCACCCCAAACCAATGAAGGCACAAGGAGGTGTAGACAGTATTTTTTGTAATGAACCCCACAGGAGGCTCTCCCTGACTGCCAGGATGAAGAACCATTGATACAGAACATAGATCTGCACTGCCTGATACCGTAGCCACTGGCTATGAGTGGCCACTGAGTACGTGACATGCGACTCGTCCAAATTATGTGGTAATTGCAAAATACACACTGGATTTCAAAGATTTATTACCCCCCAAAATTGCCAAGTATCTCATCCACATTTTTATATCAATAATATGTTGAAATGATAATATTTCAGGTATGTTGGATTCAATAAAATGTTATTAAAATTAACTTCACCTGGGGTTTTTTTTCTTCACCTTTTTAATGTGGCTACTAGAACATTTAAAATTTCATATGCAGCTCGCATTTGTGGTTCCCACTATTGAATGGTGTTGGTCAAGGCCACCACTCTTTTATTACAAATGAAGAAACTGAGGCAGGGAATATAAGGAGTTCAGGGCAGCACCCTGGGGGTTCCCTCTTCCAGTCTTAGGCACCTCCTCTTGCCACACATCACTTTGTTGTGGAGCCAGGAATGGCAGAGCCCTGATGCTCTCAGTCAGATTTTAGCCTTTCTTTCTTTTGTCTTGCTAACTCTTTCTACTAAGATTTGATATTAAAATCTATTTCTGTTATGGAAAACATGTCCCCTCTCCATTCATTGTGCCCATACTTGTGATTTGTTGTTGTAGGGTTACTCATGAAAGCAGAACACCGAGAACGGTTGTTAAAAAATAAATCTAGAAAAACATTAGCGTAAAGAAAATGTTGAGAATGGAGGAAAAGGATTATTAAGGCTTTTAAGAGGTAGATGGTCAAGGTCTAGCCTGTGAATGTTTACCACGTTGTCGTTTAATATGTAACCCTGGAGACCCTCAGCATTCTAAGAGCTGCCTTCAGCAGTCTCAGTCTCTAGAAGTTTGAACCTGTAATATTGTCTTTCCTCCCAGAACGACTGGTTTGCTGGACAATATCGTCATTACAGTGAGCCAAATCAGGGTTTTCATAATGACACACCACTCCATACCTAGGTACCCTGGTGGAAATGGACTTTGTCCTCAATACCTTCTACCCTCTGGGGCATGGATCACTACCTGGTCATTCAGAAGCCAAACAGCATCATGACTGACTTACAGAAGAAAATATTGTTTTGATAAAGTGGAATGGTCCTACCAGATCTGGCAAATGAAGATAAAAAGTATCTCTTCTAATAACCAGTTATTCAAAAAAAAAACAAAGATTTTTTTTTCCTTTGCATGTGGTTTTCCCCCCATTGGGAAACCAGCAGAGAGCAAATTGCGTAAAACTGGCTGAAATGTGTTATTTTTGAGAATCATACAACACAGGGCTCCCTCGGTGAAATAAAAGAATAAAAGAGACCCAAATTCTGATATAAAGCCTTCATGCACAGAGCTGGAAAGGAAACCTATGGGTCAGGCCAAACCGCACATATAGTAGATGCAGTCAAGATTTCTATTGAGATATTCTTGCTCCCCATCCTAAATACTGTATAACCTAAACGTCATCTTAAATCAAATGTTCGGTGCTCTGGAGCCCCCTATGTTGCATGCATGATTTCTATTAGCTATGATTAGTCCAGTTTTGCCAGTCAAACCACAGAGAGCACACTTCCAGACTCAACTCACTTCTCATGTAGTAATATTCACCTCTCAACCTTCTCATTCCTGAACACCAACCTGGGAAGATAATAAGTTACAGATGGATCCTGGGCCAAAGTACATCTGCCAGAGTGAAAACACTTGTTGCTCTATTCAACTAAAAGAAAGATTATTGATTTTAACTTTAAATAATTTTTCGGATCTCTTCCTCAAAGAGGATAAAGAAAAGACAAGAAGTAAAGAAAGTTACTGCTTTATCCTGAGGTAGTCTTTTAGGCCATTTTTAGTTCGGCCTGCTTTTTAGTCTCAAATGAAACCTGGATGTTGTAGTTTTACAGGGCATGTGTCTAATCCTAATGGTGAAGAGGAAGAATGACCTTCAGATAAGGAGGTCGATATCAGAAAAATTAACATCACAGCTGTATAAGAATAAACAGAATAGAAATTGCAGTTTATATGGTTAGGGCATTCATTCAAAAGATCTAACAAAAAAAAAAATTGTCTTCGAAAGATTAGTGATCAAAGGCTTGAAAAGAGCAGGCATCCAAAGCCATGGGTTGTGTTACATTGGTGACAAAGAGTATTTCTGGTGGCCTAGCTTGTTGGGAAGAAAACATGATCGACCTCGAGGCAGAGACAGGGTGTCCAGGCTCCGCGTGGCACTCTCAAGTTCTGGGCCTTGGGTGAGCCAGGGAACCCCACCAAGCTTTACATCCTGTTCTTCAATGTGAAAAGGCTGGGTTACGAGTGAGAAGACCTCCCCCAGGTCCAGAGCTACATATGCTACAAGCCTTTCTGTCTTACCCTCAGGATCCCTGGGCCGAAAGGAACTCTTTCTCTCTAAAATTAGTTCAAGCAGTTTGAACATGGCAGTTTTCATTGCTTGTTAGTTTTAGGGTAGAGATTAGAAATGTAAACCTTGAGGAAATAGAAGGAAGCAACTAAAAATATGTATTTTTAAAGTGTGGAATGGACTCTGATCTTTTTCTCAGAAGAGATCATTGGACAATAGAGTGAGCATGGAGGAAAGAAATAGGGAAATGTCAACCTTACATCTTATACATTCAGGAATGTATCCTAAACTTTGTGAGTTTTATTTTGAAAGTTTCAGAGTCTCAATAGAACTTCAAATTTTTGCTCTTGTTTCTGGAACAGTGTTTTCATAACCTAGAAATTTGTAAATGCTCTTTCTCCCTCTCAAGTTAAATTCATGCTTTGTGATTCCCAACAATGCAATACTAATGGATCCTCAAAAAAACACTAATTGCCCATTTTTTTCCTAATTACAAAATGTAAAAACTCTTTAATGAAAATATTAAACATGATGTCATTTTGAAAGAGCCAGGGTTTTTTTTTTAAAGCAATGCTGCAAAATATATAGCTTAGTTTCCAAAGAGCAACACAGAAAGGTTCTTTAAGTCTGCTTAGCATATCTGAAAGTGCGTCTTTCTCACACTTAAATATTTGAGGCTATTGACCCCCAGTTTACTACCTTACTCAGTTGTATAATTTTCTCAAATAGCATTTACAGAAATAGTCCTAGATTTAATTTTTTAAACACTAACTTATAAAAGCATTGGTTGATTCCCATAATACAGCCAGTAGTCAAACTGGACAAGATAATGAATTGACTGAGATCATTGTTCCATCTTCATCCAAGAAAGCTGCCTCTAAAAAAAGATCTTAAATTGCTGTAGAAATCCAATTTGTGAGATGCAAAGGAAGCATATAGATGGGAGACACCCACATGATCACATTAATTTTGTGACTAACAGCAATGCTTTGAAGTGAAGAAGAAAAAAGATGACAAAAATAATTAAGTCCACTCAAATCCCCAATTTTAATTTAACAACACAACCAGAAGAAAACTAAATACAAAGTTCATGTCTTGGGGATCCAGAGAGCATCATCCCCACATACACAAAATAATTCCCAGCTTAAAAAAAGAAGCAAATTCCAATGCTAAGGAAATACTTCTGTTAAGATGATGATACATCATTGCCAAAAGGTAAATGATAGTAAGAAACCAGGAGACCAGGAACCTGACATCAGTACAAATAGTCATGGAAAGTTCGGGATAATTGATTGGCTTTCAATCTGCAGGTATGGGAAACTGACGAGTAGTTGTCACAAAAATCTTCAACCTACTGTCATCGAAAAGCTGTAAAGGAAAAGTCTCTCAACAAACTACCATTCATTTAACCACCTATTCAAATACAAGCTACAACACCACAGGGATGTAGAAGTAAAGGCGCAGTTTCCGCTTTTTGGATGAGAATGTTCTAATAAAATACCTGCTCCTGTATTAACTATATGAGGTCACAACTGACTTCTAATTTACAGGCCATTTACGGGCATCAGCAATTTACATTAAAAAATCGTCAGCTTGAAGATGCTATCAACCGGGCAAATGTGTTTACTCTGAGTAAAGCTGAAAAATAAAAGTCACTGTGCATCAGTCAGGATTTAAAAATAATCGATCTGTTTAAAATACTACAAGCAAAGGAAAATGGGAAAATTTACAGGGAGGCACAGGTGAGTTCTTTCACTGTTTTCTTTTTAAGTTTTAGAACTAACGTAATAGCTGGTATTCAATCGACAGCACCCTTCTTCCGAGGAATACACCTCTGGGTTGGAAGATGGAGAATGTTTTTTTTGTTCATTCTATGTTTAATTTTTAGGTTTCTTTTTTAAGAATTCCTTCTTTACTAAAACTTAAGTACCTATTGAAGTGATTCACAAAAACTCACGGAATAAGGGAATTCTTACCTGACACGTAAACACGCTCATAAACATTACCTTACCCAGGAAATAAAGGTCTTATTCACACACGCACACACATGCATACACACATACACACCAAGTCCCAGGAAACTGACAAAAGCAACATTAAAATTTACAGCAAAACACAAACCCATTTTCTGAATTTCATCTATGAAAATACAAGATTGGCCTCATTTAACCAACTGCAAAGTTCCCTTTCTGCTTAATAAGCATAATAAATATCATCTTACCATTCTCTGTAGAATAAAGGCAGCAACGTGTTGCTTCCTGCAGTCACCAAATCAAGATTTTTTTTTTCTTCCTTTCTTTCTAGTAAGCGCTTTTACACCAGCAATATTAGGAAGAAAGTAAATCTGAGTATTTGCCTCAGTATTTCAGACCACGAGACTGTGAAACTAACTCTTAGCAAAAAAAGACCAGGTCTGGTATTTTACAATCACTTCTGCAACTCAGAGGTACCTCCTGGATTCTCGTACCTCCTTTCCTCCCTCGTTCTCTACGTTTCTTTCAGTAATGAGACTAATTTTTCCAGTAGCCTTAAACTCCCTAGATTTAACTGACATGGAAAATGTGACTAAAAACTTGTAGAACTGTCTAGCCTCCAACCCTACACAGAATCAACTTTGTTGCAAGTGTTGAAGAACACCTCACAAGCAGCTACTTGCTCGCTTACACTCCTGCACTGCACAGCACAGAACACCAAATAGCAGTGCGCCATCTAGTTAGCGAGCGGCACTCTCCATTCTGGAAGGGGGGACACCTTCAAACCCAGGGAGTTAAGGGCTTGTCAGGGCTCAGCTGCTCTAAAGGTCCAATTGTTTATTTAAATAAAAAAAAAATATATCACTACGGAGATAATCCACAGCTAGTGGATATGGGAAAATTTAGGTTATAATGGCACTACAAACTTTTACATCTAACTTTGATTTACAAGATAAAAGCAAGTTTTAAATTAAAAGGGCTTTCTGTTAATAGAGCTTATTATTCTGAAGACGGGAATGATTTTCTTCGAAAGTTGTCCCTGGGTGCCTGCCTATTATCTTTGCCTTTCCCCTTCCACTAATGAGCATTTATCTAAAGAGCCTGTTAATCCTCTGATGTGTGCTTCTGGTCAAAGGTAACAGTTTGAATAAAACCACTAATCACTGATCACTAAATCACTGATCATTAATCACACGTTTCAGTGTCGGCGACCCTGGGCCATTTTTCCCTTTAGGTCTGTGCATCACAAACAAGAAGTTTAACATCTTAGATGCACAGGGACTGTGTGGGGGTTATACTATGTCATGGCTAAACGTGAATAAATAATAAATACTGCCACAAACTTGGGGAAGGGCTGTCAATTAGTCCCCAGACAAGAGTCTCACAAACGTCTACTCTACAGCGTGGCTTCCACTTTGAGGACACTAGACCTGATTGTAACAAAACATGTATCCTCCAAGAAATCCCCAGCTTCTCAGAATATAAATTTTCCTTTGTTTAGCTTCCACCCACTCCAAATCAGAGAGCACCCCAATCATCTGCCCTTCCATCCGAAACCCTGCTGGCAGTTTATTTGATTTCTGCTGTGCACACACCCTGACAGTTTTTGCTTTTATCCCTTATGCATGTCACAGGCAGCATTTTTCATTTCAACTGGCATATTCGAAGTTCTGACTCAGTTGAATAACTTAAGTATTAAACTTCCTCCTTGAGTACAGAAACTTAAGGCTAAGAGAAAGAAAGAAACACACAACAATTCATCACACTGTACTCTGGGTTCAAGGACTCACATTCCCTCACTTTGGAAATGGAACGTTTAATCTTGATCCTTTCAACTACATTTAATTTAGTCAGCATCCTCTCTTCTTCCCTCTTCTGTTAAGCAGTTGGAGAAAGGCGCTATATCGAATTAAATACTAATACTTTGTTTGCAGTGGGTGTGTTGTTTTCCTAAGTCACCGCAGGGACACAGTATTGTCACAACGTCTCCGAACATTTCCTGAGATGCCTTTTCTGTCAGGGCTGAGCACGTTCGCCCTGGAGAAGAGGGCTCGCTGGTGCCTTGCTTAAATAATAGAAAAGGGCAGATTGTGCCTGAGCCGATCAGGTACCGCGCTCCGACACCAGAAGCTCTTACCCACACTCCAGGGACAGTGATCGCCCCAGGGAAAGCAGTGAAAGGCGGAGGCGGGGCCGAAGTGATAACAGTGTGGGCGGGAGAGGGGGTGGAGAAGGAGGGGTCCTGGAGGAGAGGGCAATAAAGATGCCCAGGGAACTGGAGACTGCACAAGTATGTTGGGGGCTGGGGGTGGACAGCAGAGTTGCTTTGTCAGCATTTCTAAGCCCCCGAACTCTTGAATATCTGAAGCTGTTAATCAAACACGTACTGGCCTGCAGAATGACGTAATGGACCTGCATCCAGCCTTTATTCCTTGACACATGTCAGAGAGGGAGGGAAAAATAAAAATCAAACACACTCTGCGGACTCTGACAAAACATGCGAGCAGCCCACTCCAGTTCCTGGCCTTGAAAGAGCATCAAGTGGTGGGCGGCACACGTTGGGGCAAGTTGGGGAGGGGGTGGCCATCGCCTGGGACTTGTATCTAGCGGTTATGCAACCCCTTCCCCCAAACAAATTTATAGCAAAAAAGAAGCGGGATGCAGCCGCCAGGAAAAAAACATCTCCTTGGTTCCTTCGCACGTCTTGGCCCTCTAAGAACTTCGTGAAAAGTTTAAGCGGTTCCGTGGAGAATCTGCCGTAGAGGTTCCGCCGCCAGGAACTGCCACCGCGCCTCAGCGGCAGCTGTCACTTGGGGCAGCGGCGGGGAAGAGGTAATGATACCAGCTAGCACCGGACGGAGGGAGGCAGGGGGCGGCTGGAGGAGCGAACGCAAGCAGAGCCTCGCCACTCTCGAGCCTTCCGTGCCTGGAGCAAAAGGCAAGTGCCCTCCAGGAGCAAAGTTCCCTCCTCGGGCGCGCGCCCACCAGCTGCGGCGGGCAGCCCTGCGAGAGAGGTGGCAGCAGCAGGCTCGGCACCCGGGAGGAGGCGAGCCCCCGCGCACCCCCCTGTCCACCCGCTAGGTGACCCGGCGTCCTCGCCGCGCCCGCTGGAAGTTTGCAAACTTTCTCCGGGGGTCCGCCGCATCACGGGGAAGTTGGGGACGCGGGGGAAGGTTCCTGGCTTGCCATCTCCGCTGCCGCCGCCGCTGCCACCGCTTGACCGCACTTCTGGAGGGTTCCGCACCTTGCCAGGTCTCTGGAGGCAAACACACACCCCCGATTCATAACTGTTCCCCGTGTCAGGGAAACACACGCGCGCTCCCACACACGCACGCACGCCAGGCGGACACAGCGCTCACTCCACGTTAGCATCCCTCCAGTCGCACGGCGCGGCGGCCACGGAGACGCGCTCCGGGATGGACGCGGCGTGGGGTCTCTAGGGTGGCCTCAGGACACAGCAGAATTCCACAGTCCACCAGCATTTGGGGCCGGACTTCCCTCTGGTCCGCCAATGTGTTTACAAACACAGATCACCCTCCAAAAAAATGCATCGCATCTTCCCTACTCCTTGCCCTGTGACCTGCCCACTGGACCAAGTAACCTCTCGGCGGCTGCCGAGAACCAACCCCTGCCAACAAGTACGCTCCGGAGATGGCTCCCTCGGCAAGTGCAACAAAAGTGGCTAAATGCAAAAGCCCCAGAAGTGGCCCAGCCGTATTTTTAGGAACTTACCAAACAAGTGTGGAGAAGGCAAGAGCAGAGCCCGGGTGAAGGGACCACGTTGGACTGAGCAAAGATTACAATACATTCTATTTAGAGTGCATTACATCACCCCCCCGGTGACGTCACGTGGGATTCCTGAACTTCTAAATCATTGCGGTCCGCGGGGGAGGGAAGGAGGGGCGGGGCTGGAGCACCAAGAGGGCGGACCCCGCCCCGGCCCCTCCCTGGCCCCGCCCCGAGAGCGGACCCTGGTGCACCCGCTGGAGAGCGCGTGTTGGCAGGCGGCAGTGGCAGCGACAGCGCAAGCAACAGCTTGCAGAGCCCAGCGCCGTGTGACACGGCTCCCTGACATTAGTGGTGTGAGTCAGCTTGGAAACAATCCTCAGGGTTTCAGACAGGACCATGGAGGAGGGGTTCTCGTACAAGGAGGGCCTGGAAGCGTTTGAAAGGTGCTGGGATGGGAGTAGGGGAGAGGTGGCGATCGGGGTCCTGAAGGGTACAGGAAGACTTTCTGCGAACATAAATTCAAAGCGCTCCACTCTCCCCTCACCAGCAGATGTCCAGCGCCTTTCTGCCTGCGACAGTCATGACCTCATTACAGTGTTCCCTGCGTCCCAGCTTCTCAGAGCACTCACTCAAGGACCTTTTAACCGCCCCCCACCCCACCTCACATCCAAGGGAGTGCCAATATTGTGCACACTCACGCGCAATACACAGATCCCACCCTTTCAAAAAGACCCCTGCTTCGTGCTTCTGAGAAGCCAGAGGAAGAGTTGTTCCTGGAGGCGAAAGGTGAATCACAGCTAGAGCCAAGTGATGAGCCTGATTTAGATTCAGCGTCAGAGCCGGAAGGGCCCTTGGCGATCACTTCCAGAACCTAGTCTGTAACTCGCCCAAGCTCACAGCCTGGCAAGTGGCAGAGCCAGAGCCAGGGCCAGCAGCAGGATCCGGGCGCCTGGTCTGCAGTCTCCTCCTGACAACTCCCTGAGGGAAGGAGCCTGGCGTTTTCGGCATCTCTGGCCACCATCACCATCTCCAGCTTAATCTCCATTCAGATGTGCTCCCTGTGAGGCGGACTGCAGGGAAAGGCGCAGGCAGAATTCCAGCCCTTACCCCTGCAGCAGCTCACACTTCACAAAGCACTCACACCCACATGAACTCCCTTGATTCGCACAACCCAGCACAGGAAGTAGGGCAAGTGTTATAATTATCCCCATTATACAGGTGAGCTAAGGCAGACTCCAGAAGGCCGAGGGGGCTGGCCTGAAGTCACTTGAGCAATGGCGGCACTGGCACCATCCCAACCCCTGTTGGTAAACCCCAGACCCCAACTCAGCTCCTTTCTAGAAATCCCTTCTCCTGGGTGTTTGGTGGTTAGAACTTTGCTGAGGATGTGTTGGCTGGGAGTTGAAGCTTTGCTTAGGAACAGTTTAGCTCCATTAACTAACAATAATTATTCCTGACATTTATGTAACTTTTGACATTTATATAGCACCTCTCATCCCAATGCATCATAACCGTGACTGTGCAGTTTGCCAGAGAGTCATGACGGGACTGGCTAGAAATTGCAGTGCTTTGCCTGAATTGTCACATACTTCTGAGCCGGTTTTGACATAATATATGGAAGAGCTTTGTGTTTCCTTTCTGTTTTTAAGTGTTTAAACAACTCCCTTCCCTTCAGTGTCCCTTGAGACCATAGGGACTGAGGACGGTTCGTTTCTCGCAGCCTTATTCAGAACCCTCCGCTGACTTTTCTACTTGTTCTTTTCCACAAGGAGCCCTGAAGGAATTTGCAAGAGAAGGGCACCAGCCCTAACTTGAATCTTAACCAATAAAACTGTAAATGTGACAGCCCAATTACATGGGTGGATGGCAGGAAGCGGTAGCATACCGAGGGACAGCCCTCTTGCCCACGTTCCCACTCAATTCCCAGGACAGCCTTCTCCACCAAAAGCAGGTATCTATCTGCCTCCTTGGCCCTCAAAGATAAACTGTAAGCCAGCAGAAGCTTATCTTTTTTTTTTCCAGCCGACAAGTGGGACCAAAGGAATAGAATGGAGACTTCAATAAGCAAAGCCAACGTGATAACCAATTTTTTTAAAAAACTGTAAGCAGTGAATCAACAAATAAATTCAAAACACATAATCCCTAACAGTCCCTAAACATAATCAGATAGAGATGAGTTTTAATTCAAGTGGTTCATCAGTTTCTGATACCACCCCAATCATCCCCTGATCTTTAAAAATCACTACTGACCTTTAGTTTGACACACTGCCACGAGGCAAACAATGTCCCTGTCTGAGCCATGACGGATGCAGAAATACACACGTAATTTTTCCAGTGACTCCCAATTCCTTGATTACTATCAGGTTACCTGAAGTCTCAATAGGTAAACGATTTCTCCTAACATCAGCAAGTATTCATGGTGCAGACCCCCTTTTCTCAGCTTCCGCTGCACTGACAGCAACTTCATTTAGAATATTTCTATCATTGTATGACAGTTTTTTAATATATTCCAGATCTCTGTGACCAAGTCACACACACACAAAAACTTTTTTTTAATGTAAATTGAGCAAGAAAATAGTGGTATCAGTGTGGATTCTAATGTTAGGCTTCCTAAGTTCAAATCATAGCTCTTCTACTTCAGTTTTAAAATAATCTCTAGGTCTCGGTCTCCTCATCTATATAATAGGAATGGTGGTGATAATTTCAGTAACTCAAATGAATTAATAAGTATGCGACATAAGTGCTTACCCTCATTTTTATTAATGAAAGTATTGTGGCTAATGCCGCGATAGGAGGGCATTCAGTGATTTCAGCGAAAATGCCCAAATAAATGAAGAGAGCCTGCCTCCTCATACCTCTCCCAGCCCCATACTGGTCCCTGCATGCATCAAACCACGCCAACAGAGCCCTGTGTCCGAGGGCTAATTCCTGCATCCTCGTGCTTCCCTAGTCTGTCCCATGATCTCTCAGAGTCAATGTCCCATGGAGGCTGCAGTTCCTAGAAGCAGCAATCCAAGAGCATCTCTAGAAGTATCTCACCTGGAGATGGCCATAATCTGGGGCACTTGCCCATTGGGGTACCAGCACCACCTCCACAAATGCCATTTTACCCACCAGGACTCTGCCCATTATGGCCTGGGGGAACGTGTGGAGACAGAGACCTTTACACAAGAGTCCAGGTAAACTGGCTAGGGTGCCCCACATCTAGGATGCTCCCATCCACCTCCACAGAGTAGGGACACAGGCAGGGCACAAACCCCTTCCCCAAGGCACCACATTGGCTGGACCAATGAAGGGCTGACTAACATTTCTACTGACCAATGAAACTAGATGAGATCCCCTGGTAGACAAGGAGTTAACTCTTTAGTTGCTGGATCATGGGGCAGTACAATGGAGAGGCTGAGCAGCTGGGCCAGTGGGTAGCACAGAGATGAGAGAAGTGGATATTTACTAACTCCTATGGAAAAATTTTAATATTTTAACCTACTGAAAAGCAGGCCTGAGTAGAACATCCTAAGGGTCCTCAGATGGGGAGAAATACTTTAGCCTCTTGCTTTGGATCTACTCATTTCTCCAATATTCACGACAAAGGTTAGGAGGGTGCTGGGGAGAAAAAGGGGAAGAAATGGTCTCCTAGGCTCCCACAGAAGTTCACAAACTTAACAGCATATTATGTACTTGGGCAACTTGTTAAAATCAGTTTCTTGGGTCAGACTTCCCCAGGGATTTCAGTTCAAAGGTCTGGCATTGGGCCCATGATCCTGCATTTGTGATTCTGATGCAGGCAGCTGGGGACTCTGGTTTAGTAAATTCATAGATGGGCAGCAACCTGAGAGGAAGCTGAGGAGGGAACAGGAAGAGTCTGCTGCCCGTAGCACTAAAAATATAATGACCCTGGGCTCATATATGGTACTTAAGATCAGTCCTCTAGCTGCTTCCCCTAAAGACACACATTCCCCTAGAACAGACTTCTGCTGTCTCTTCTACATACGCCATTTGGATGGATCTTTCCCATCTATTTTTCATCCGAGGCTTTTCTTAACTGAGTTAACGGTGGTAACGGGAAAGATGCCACTGGGGTTGTGGTTCATCCCCTAGATATGGCCCAACTGTGAAGTTTCTGTCTCTTCTAAGGATCTTCACCAGGTTCCCTCGTTATCTCATTAGAAGGAATAATGATTTTCAAATATATGAAAGTGCAAAGTGCATCCAATGACAGCAACAACCACACCACAGCTAATACTTACCAAGCATTTACTCTGTACCAAGCCTGGGGCTAAGAGCTTTGTGTGTATTCTCCTCATAATAACCCTATGAGGTTGTTGGAACCATTCTCATTTCTCAGTGAGGAGATCAACCCTTCCAGCAGTGAGTACCTTGGTCAGGGTGGCACAGGTGGGGCACGGCAGGTCTGGGAGAGGGTCCCTGGTGCCCACACTCGCACCTGCCAGAGGTCCAATGGACACGGAGCATGCGCGTGAGCAGAGACCATTCATACAATAAACGTGTCCACTGTTGCCCCCAGCCTCATTTGCATGTAGCACCCATGATACCTCCTGAGCACAAATTTCTAATGGGCCCCTGATGCGTGGGAGCGCATTGAGACAGAAAACCAGCAGGAGGTAAGCCTATTTCATCTGTGTGGGATGGGGGTGAGGCCGGTGCCGACAGCCCCAAGACACTATGCTTTCCTTTGAAATCAGAACTTTCTTAGAACACAGGGGGGACCAGTGATGCTGACATATAAGCAACCAAGGAACCCAACCTTACATGTTATGTCCCTGTTCTGGGCAACCAAGTGCCCATGCTGAAAACGGGGACATAGAAGGAAAGAGAAAGACAGGGCAGCCCTTACTACTTCGCGTTCCGTCTTTCCTTACTCGTGAGTAAACACAAGGCAGCACGTGGGTAGAATGTGTGCATATCACGAAGTGAAACAGAGACAGCTGAGTTTACTTTGCACAGCACTTCCACGGCCCTGGTGAAAACAGAATCCTTACGCACACACCAGCCAGGAAATACAGATTGTGTGAATTCAGTGACTGCACATACAAGTTAATGTCTATGTACACTTAAAACTGTCATTGCACAGTACAAAGGTGAATGATAAAATGAATACTAATAATTTCATATTTTAATTTTTGTTACTTAGAATGACACTAAATAGCAAATTAAAAGAGCCATGACAAGTCAACAGATTGACTATGGAAGAGAGGATAAACCTTTCTATTTACTATCTTTCATGGCACTTTTTCCTTGTCTTTTGAACACAAGGCCCTGTGTTTTCAGTCAGCACTGGGTCCCAAAATTATGTAGCCAGCCTAACTACAGACAGATGATTGGTGTGACCTCCCATGCCCCCTGATGCATGCTCAGCATGCTGAGATTAGCGGCAAGGGGAGCGGCAAGTCTAACAGTCACTTACCAGCTGTGTGACCACAGCCAGTTTATTAACCTCTCTGAACTTCAGATCCTTCATCTGTAAAATGGAGATAACGTTACCATGTACTTCCCAGGATACTGCACGGATTCAATGAGTTAATGTATGTACAGTGCTGAAAACAATGCCTGGCACGTAATAATTACTGAAAAATATGTTAGATATCACTATGCCTTATAAGGTTTGGGAGAATATTTAATAAAATAACCCATGCCAAGTGTTAGCAATATACATGGCATTTAGAATGTGCTCAGTAAATATTCATTACATGAAATTTCACATAAGCTGTAATACTGAAGTTCTATGGATTAAAATGGAGGGCTCAATCCCATTAGTCCTCAAAATAAGGGCCTTTGTAGAAGCCACTTGTATTTGAAGGAGAAGGAAGAGTTAGATGAACAAATCTGCCTTGGATTTGTGGGCAGCAGAGCCATTTTGTACAGACGGATGTTCCCGTTGAAACCCCTGTCACCACTTCCCCTTCCAGGCTTGACGTACAAGTGCATTTCTACACCAACTGTTGTTTAGTTATTAACGCTTGTGTGGTTTAGATTTTATAGAGTCACATCTAAAAATCCTAAGAGGTACAGCCCTGGCTGGTGTGGATCACTTGGTTGGAGCATCATCTCATGGACCGAAAGGTCTCTGGTTCGATTCCCAGTCAGGGCACATACCCAGGTGCGGGTTTGATCCCCGGTCAGGGCTCGCACAAGAAGGCAACCCAGTGATGTTTCTCTTGCACATTAACGTGTCTCTCTCTTTCTCTTGCTATCTCTCTCCCTTCTTCTCTTTCTAAAAGTAATGAAAATATGTCCTCGGGTGAGGATAAAAGAAATTTTAAAAAAGAAACCTAAGAGGTATAGCTTGAAAATGCCAGGCTCTTGCCTTGGAAGTGGGGAGAGGGCATGTCACTCTGAAATGTTTAACAAGGGACAGGCTGGTCACTTGGCTCAAGCTTGGAAAACCTCATCTGGAAGGCCGTCAGTTGCTGATGGCTTGACCTATTCCAGTGTGGAATTACTGTATTCACCACTTTATAAAATGTAATGTTTTCTCTTGAACCTGGCTGAGAATTAAAAGCTTCACCTATCCCAGAGAATATTAAAGTGTTAACATCTCTATAAAAGTTATGCTTATCTTAATGCATTCTCTTTCTCTCTCTCCTTTTTTTTTTTTTTTTTGAAAGAGAGACTTGATTAAACAAAAAGGAACCGTCTTCTTCTCTCTCCTGCCTTGGGATTAAGTGAAAGAGATTGACACCTGCTCTGAATAATGACCCAGAGTAATAGTGCTGTGTCAGCACAGTCCCAAAAAGTTTAGTCATTTCCTTAAGATCAATGGTAAGTGGAAAGTAACGGTTTTACAATAATTAGGAGTGTTTTATATCTAGGGAAGGTTCATTTAGACTAAAACAGTATTGATATCACATAAATTAACATTGAGCATGGCCTTACATGAACTGATATTTCACACACCACCTCTTTTTATACCATCGTTAACCACATGTTTAACTCATGTACTGCTGACGTGGAAGGTTATTCTCATCTCTTTAGGGGCATTTAGAAGTACCTTATTTAAATGATTCTTGAGAATTTCAGTAGCTTTTAAACCCAATTGATCAGCAATTCCTCCTCATTCTTACATGAAACAGAATATTTAAAACCTGGAAAGTTCCTCTCCACCTTATTTGAATCGTGAGGATTATCTACTGAGGGAGTCAGAAAATGTAAAGCTTCCCCACCCCCCTCTCCTCCCCCACCCTGGTTTCAAATATTCTGTCCACAGCCCTCACAACAGTGCTCTTACTTGACACTTAAAGAGAACGCAGTATGGACAGTTCACTGGGACACTGTGCTGTTCAGAAAAACCATCTATTTGCAGGACTGCTATGGCTCTTTAATGCTATGCCAGCATCTGAGGGGAAGGGAAGAAAACTATTACTGTGAGCACCAACTCTGGTTCAAGCCCCTTATGTGTATTTATCTCATGTAATCCTGACAACTCTGGGTGAGTGATGATATTACTGCTGTTTTATTGATAGGAGCATTGAAGCTCAGAGATCCTCAGTCTTTTGACCAAGGTCACACAGCTAACAAGTAAGGTAGCTGGGTTTCAAACCCACTCCTGACTCTAGAGTCCCCCTTGTCCATCACATCCTGCAGAGGCGTTTATTTCAAGACACTGCATCTCTCCTTTCACCCTCCTGCACAACCCACTAACACGTGTCTATGTCTATACCTACATCTACATCTATGCAAAGGTTAAGAACTGCTGTGCCTCTCAGTAATCATTTTTTCAGAGGTTGGATGACTTCATGGGCTGAGGGGAGCACAGATAGGTTTGATAAAGAACAGAGGACCCTGCAGAGCAAAATCCTGGCCCTCAGAGGTAGTCCAGGCATATCTCAGCCCTGTTTGTGTTGGGGGAACTGTGGTCTAGAGAGGCAGCAGTGGTCCTGAGCACTAATTATGAAGAGTGGGCTGCTGAACATGGCTTTGAACTTGGCCCCACTGAGAAGGCATATCAGAGAAGGTGGAGGTCATGGGTGTGGAGGCTGGGGGGGTAATCAAAACACTGACTGAATCTGCCCCAGGGAAACAAATGCAAAGACAATGAAGATTGCTTGAGGCCTCTTTATTTCCTTCACTGCAAAAACTGCTCATCTATTTTCCTTCTGTGCACTCAGACCTGCAGAATGCTATGTAAAATTAAAAAGTTTAAATTAAGATGACACCTTGAGAAATACAAGGGCTTGTTCTTTCTTTCAATAGCCAAAGAGGCCCCTTATGGTCCCCGTTTCATTTTTTTAATGGAAATATATTTCTTGCTTATACAGATTGTAAAAACGGCTTGTAAAAACCTCAAGTGAAATAGAATTGTTTAAAACAGAAAGTAAATTTCTCCCTATAATCCCATCCACAGATAACCCTATTGTTTTTTATGAATATCCTTCCAGAAATTGTATGAATATAAACTACATGAATGTGACCAAATTACATATTGTGTTCTCAAACTGCCTTTTCCTACTTTACAATTTATTGAGGACACCAGCCCATGGGAATAGTATAATATGGTATGATCCTTTTCCACGGTTATATAGTATTCCACTGTTTGGATTTAATCAATTCTCTATGAATGGATATTCGCATGGTTTCCGATTTGTTTCTACAATAGTCAGCACTGCTATGGTCACCTGTTCATGTACTTATACAGAGTCCAGCACAAATCACCCCCCTTTTTTATTACAAAAACTTTTCTTACAAAATCATAAGCATGTAATTCGATAACATAACAATATCACACTCAAGCACACGCTATGACATTGTAGGTGAAATGTTCAAATTAAAACTATAAATTATTACACCCATATTATTACCCTACCCACCACACTCAAGCAGGCGTTACTTCTGCCTGACCCTGCACATACACATGTGACTACTCGTCATAGAAACAGTATCTCAGAGTCACAGGCCATGCATGTTTTGAAATGCTGTTGCAGACTGCTTGCTAGTGCTCCACTACGGCAGTAACCATTGACTGTCTACCCTGCAATGAGGGAGACTGGCCCTGCCCCATACCCTTATCAACAGAAGGCATCTTTTAGGAGAAACTAAAATCAGACATGAGACTACAAACCGATGAAATTCTGTCTTACACGCAAAACAGAAACTGGAGGTTTCTACAGAGAATCCTGCAAGTGGAAGACCACACCACAATTGCAAGCCGTTTTAATGACAGAAGTCACACTCCCAAACTTTCAGAACAGCAGTAAACTCTGATCATCGTGAACCAGCGGAAGTCCATCCCACACGTCTCACTCAGGTAGGACAAACCAGTGAAGCCAGAAGCATCACTGCCATCCTGTTCCGTTACACAGATGAGGAAACTGAATTAAAGGGAGGGGCAGTTACTTGCCTATCTAGCTAATATGAGAAGACAGAGCTGGCAGTCTTTCTCATCTTTCTTTTAATTGTGGTAACAATAAATTTACCTTTTTAGCCACTTTTAGGTATACAATTTGGTGATATTAAGTACATCCACTCTGTTGTATAATGATCACCACTATCTACATTCCAGAACGTTTTCATCTTCCTAAAGGGAAACTCTATACACACTAAACAATAACTCATTTCCTCTCCCCCTGGAACTGGGATTTGAACTCAGGAAACCTGAGGTTAAAGCCCAAAGGCTTAAATACCAGGATCTACTGCTTCCAGTGGTTCCACCATGTTCTCCTTAATTGAACATTTGAATAAACTAAGACTTCAGTGTTTTCTTTTAGTGAGTAGGGACTTGTGTGCAAAGGAATAGAAGCCAGCCTGCCTGGCCAGTGTGGCTCAGTTGGTTGGAGTGTCGTCCTATAGACCAAAAGGTCATGGGTTTGATTCCCAGTCAGGGCACATGCCTAGCTTGTGGGTTCAGCCACGGTCTGGGCACATATGGGAGGCAACCAATCGATGTTTCTTTCTCTTTCTCTCTCTCTCTCCTAACCTTCCCCTAAGGTCAAAGAGTATGTCCTTGAGTAAGGATAAGGAGAAAAAAGGGACTAGCAGCCAAAGAACACTTCCAGAGGAATGGGAGGCTTCGCAGCAAAGGTGGATTGTCAGTGCACAAGTCAAGCTTTGGCCCTGCTGACTTGCCATCACTGAGCCTGCCCGTGGTAATTCTACTCACTCAACATGGAGGTCAGGGTTTTATGTGAAGCTGATGAACCAGTTTTTTAAAAAAGAAAAAAAAAAAAAGGAGTAACCATTTCTATCGGGATTCCCTAATCCAAATAAACTGACCAAGGGGCAACTGTGGTGTGGCTAGATCTTCGCAGGGTGAACCCTCAATAGCTCACATCTGGAAGGAGCAGGAGGTGCTGTGTGCTCCAGAAGCTGGTTCCAACCCAAGAGACCCAGACAGATGGGATCCTTACGTCTCCTTATCTATGTATGTTGGTCCCACCCATCCTAAGTTTTGCTTCCCCAAATAGATCCTTCTGGAATACAGCTGCCATCACTCACACCATTGTCAAGGGGAAGATGGCTGCCTTTTTAGAGAGGAACACCACCCTGTAAATCAACCAGCACGCCCGTTTATCCACTGATGGATGCCAAACACCACACATATGGGCCCTATACCAAAGCTATGGGGTTTTTTTCCAATCCACACATTCGATATTTTGTCTCTGTATTTTCAACTTATTACACCAGTGTTTTAGAGTTAAGTTCTCCTTGGGAAATCAGGCTTCACATATCATTTAAGCCTGCAGTCAAGGCACTGCCTTAACAAGAAAATGTCTGTATATCCTCATGGAATTTAAAGTATATTATATTATAAAGTAATCTGTCTTCATAAAAAGAGACCCAGATTTTTCCCTCTTTTTATACTCACAGTCCTATGAAATGAACGCAGTCTACGTAGTCCAGGACACAAGGAGGAGGGGAAAGGAAGCAGAGACAAGGGAGACCGTCAGAGGACGACGCAGGGAGAAAGCTGAAGAACACAGAAGCTGCGGCTTCATTCTCACAGCGTTACCTGGTGTTCTTCAACCCGCCAGAGAGAAGGAGAAATAACAGCATCCAAGAGTTATGGCCATGTTTTAAAAATAAAAAGAAATTGCAATTAAAATGATTAAACTAAGTAAAACAGACACAGGAAACATAGAAAAAAAAATATTTCCTGAGCACTAAGCCTCTGATCCCATTAAATACTTAAATAATATCTTCCTGACATCATGACTGTAGAAATAACATGTTCCTTTTATACTTATGACATCAAGAGATTATATTACTAGTTTATGAAAAAATATGTTTAATTTGCCATTTTTAAATGACACTGATATAGATTAGTATATATTATAGAATTGGATACATATGCTATACCAGCTAGTTTTATATTTTACTATAAACATCCCCAACAGGTGCAAAAATACCACCTAAAATAAAACAAGAGATAATATATCTTATGACAGTAAAAGCAGATCTGCCTTAAATCCAAAGAGAAGGGAAAAGTACACGCATATCCCCATCATCCCACATTTTTCTTTCTCAGGCACAGCGCCACACGTCTACAAAGCTTTCTATCTTATGATTAAAAGAAAATAAGTGTAGAATCACGTTGGCTATACATAGTCTGCTGCCAAAAGCTCACGTCTACGATCCATCATTAAAATGTGACAGTGTGTGGCTACAAAGAAAGAAAAATCTCAATCGTCACGCTCATTTGCAAATGTTTTAGGGGCTGGAGATTGTTTGGCAATCCTGCTGTTTCTAGGTTATTTGTGGAATAACCCGTTTATGAAGCTGATGATTGCCTTGCGCCGGCACTGCTCTTCTGCTTAGATCTTTATTTCTGCTTTTGGCATCAATTTGTACTTCATGGCAAAGGAACGGTATGCATTCAGCAAGCCCAAATCCCAGAGTTCCAGCCCATCCCTCCTTTTGCCTAGAGTTGCTACAGGAAATAAAATGGAAAAGAAACTTCTTGCCCCATTCTGCAGACCATTCTCTAGAATACCTCCTTTGGTTTGAGGTTCTTGGCCCAGTAAGGAAAAGGGATTTTGTGTCTTTATTGAAATGAAGGCCTGTTTTGGGATGTTCTCTGTAATTGGAGCACATCCTACTGCATGTAATAGACAATGGAGACCAAGCCTGTAGCAACCTGGAAAATAGCGCAAGTCAGATAAGTGCTACCCAACCGAGCCAATTAGAAAAACCGATGGGGGGAACCTAGGTTAAAATCAACCTTGTCCTGACATGCACCAAGGCTATAGCATGAAGGAAAATTGAAAACAGAAACATCAAGAAGATCAGTGAGAAGGGAAGGCCTCTCTTTTTTCCTTTACTTTGTTCCTAACAAATGTTCATCTTCATCCACTCTAAATCATGTCACTGAAATGGAGACAGTATAAAGGGGAAATTCGTACCTCAGAGCCAATGTGGAGAGAAACTGCCCTTGGCCCCTAATGGAAATGGCTGTACCAGCTTTGGAATGGGTTCATTTTCCCTTGAGAGTAGGTGAGTACCCCAAGCTAGCTGAATCTTGGAATCTGAGATTATGCCGAAATCAATAGACATCATTTAAGAGTTTGTATTTTTCTTCCATAAGAAGAGCCTAACATCCATCCTTTTCCAAGCAAAATTCAAACAATGTTCTCAAGTACATAGTAAATTTCATGTAAAAACCTCCAAATGGTTTCCTCCTGAAATCCCCCAGAGAAACTACTACAGTCCTTTTCCTTCTCCAGGGAAGAGAGATAAGACATATCATTTCAAAGCAAGATAACTTTGATGAACATTTCCAAATATATAAACTTTTAATTCAAATATATAAACTTTTAATACAGCCAATAGGGTGTGCTAAAGTAAAACAGGAAAGTGTAATTATTCTTTTATTTCTCCTCGACAGAAATAACAATTAAAATACAAGGTTTAGAAGATGAATTTATGGCAAAGTTCCGCACAACACTGCCCTATCCTTCGTGAAACCCAACCAGACCTGAACACTCAAGAGTCACGAAATAATCGCTGAGCTACAGTGGGCACAACTCAAAGGTTAGTGAAGTGTGCCGGGTTCCAAAAGGTGAGAGACTCTATTTTCACATGTGTTATATGAGGAGAAAGCAAACCCTTCTTTAAGAACACCTGTTCCTCCACAAGACTGCATTCCTTGTCTTAAGGACTAATTTATCTGAAATGAATGTAACTACTCTGGCTTTCTTTTGGTTAGTGCTAGCACATACATCTCTCTCCATCCCTTTACCTCTAATCTATATGTGTCTTAATTCTTGAGGTTGCTTTCTTGTAGACACCGTGTAGTTGGGTCTTGTTTCTTTTATCCGCTCCAACAGTCTCCCTCTTTTAATTGGTGAATTTAGACCATCCATATTTAAAGTGATTATTGATAAAGCTGGAATTATATGTACCACATTTGTAATTGTTTTCTATTTTTTGCCCTTGATCTTTGTTTCTTTTCTTCTGCATTTTTCTGCCTTCTCTGCTTTTAATTTTTATGTGATTTCATTTTCTCTTTTCTCTTAACATATCAATTTTACTTCTTTAAAAAAAAACTTAGTGGCTTCCCTAGAATTTGCAATATACATTTACATTTTAATCCAAGTTCACTTTAAAACTATCCCACTTCACAGTAGTCCAACGACCTTATAAGAGAGAATTCCCACTTCTTCCCTCCCATTCCTTATAACTATGCTTTCCTTTCTTTTGCCCATAAGTTATAATCACACAACACATTGTTACTATTATTTTGAACAAACTGTTTTCTATCAGATAGTTGTTGATTTTCAATTGTGAAGATGGGATTGATGACTTCCAAGCTTTTTATATATTGAATGGAAGCCAGAAGTCAACTCTAATTTACATCACAGTGAGACTAGGAGAGAACAGAGAAAGGGTAATTAAGATCTAGCAGAAACAGTAATGAGACTAGAATCCATAATCAATCATCAGAATATCAAAGTAACCAAGAAAATTTGAAATAAGTGGGGAGATGGGTGGAAATGGAGCAGAAAAGGGATAAGATGAGAGATGTTTGAAAACTAAAGCTTTGAGAGCTTGTTGCTTTCTTTATGAAATGCAGAGTCTAAGGGAACAGGGTTTCTGAAAGGAGAGTCAGATCCAACAGAAATATTTGATGTTTCTTGGTTTAAAAGCATTGCTATTTTGTGGGTTGAGAAATATTGCTATGCTTAAACAAATGAGTGAACAAAGAGGCAGCATTAAGCCTCAACTCACTAATGCTAAAATCGTGTCAAAAGACAGACAAGGTCAGAGTTACAGAGTTTACTATACAACCTGTACCTAGAAAATCTCTTCAGCCTTCCCAGCTTCCTTTCCCACACCTTTGAAAATGAGGATTTAACTAGATAAATTATAAGATTGCTCTGTACTGAAATTCTAAGGCTCTATGAAGGATATATATGCAGTGGAAATATTGATCTATCATTGTTCAAGGGCAAGAGGGAATTAAAAAGACCCAAGGGTAAAACCCGAGAGAAATACTGCATAATCCCTAAGGTGTAGTCCTTCCAATTCAATCCTGGGCTGCTCAAAGCAAGGCCATGGCATATGGAATGAACCTTCCACTTGAGGAGAATCTAAGAGGAGGCAATCACAGTATGAAGTCCCAGAGACCAGGATCTCCTGACGCTTCTTGCAGCCCTTCTGATGGAGAATGGGGAGAACTCTTTTGACATTCCTAAAACAGCCACATTAAGAAAGGAAGGATGCCTCTCTGGATGGACCACAGCGAGGATACAAAACTCACTGAGAAACAGATCCCCAAACATGGGAAATAAAAATTCTCTTTAGAATAGGAGAGGTGAAGAGCAAAGAACACTAAGGCAGGAAAACAAGCGAGAGCAAGGAGACAGAGACAGAAGGTTAATGCTCTGTTCTGATATCTAATGAGAAGCACCACATCCGATCACTCCTGGAGGCCATGGAAACACTTCAGGTGAGTTAAAAGGGTGTCTTAGAGGTAGCTGCCACCAAAGGGGACTTCACTGACTGACTGCCCATCAGAACCAGAGGAGACCTTATACCAGCAGACTGTAAACTGTGGTGGCACTGATTCTCCACTGAGCGATTCTTCAATGGCCAGTCGATCTCATTTTATTTCTTTCTGGTAATATTTATATTGGAAAGCATGAAAATATTTTAAATACAAGTTTTATTTATTCACATAATTCTCTTCCAAAAGATTTATTCTACAGCACATAATAACAGCCTATTAGTAGTGGCAAATAGAATCCAATTAAGATCTGGGAATGAAGAGGGCAATAGAGGAAAAACATCTGTTGAGTACTTATGTGCCCGGCAGTGTGCTAGGCTACTCAACTGAGGTCGCTTAATCCGCACATCACACTTTGAGAGAGGGATGATTATCGTCTTCTTATGTGAAAACAATGCCCAATTTTCGAGGACACACATAAACTGTACTTACTGAAATCTATAACAAATCTGAAGAACATACCAATACATGAAAAAAAAATCTTGATAAAATTATGCTATAATACTAAATTTGAAATAGAACAAAACCAGGTGATGATACAAATACAAATTTTTTTATCCTATGAATAATTGTTGGCTAAAAAAAATCACAGCAAATGCATTAAGGTGATGGATGAGACACTAAGTGGATTGTTTTCTTCATTTAAAAAAAAAAATTTTAAATCAAAGTTATCATGAGACTTGTAAACATTCAATCGACAATAAAACAAAGGCAGCAGGGGGCATGTAATGCATATTATATCATATTCCACGCATCTTTCAAAGAGTTAAAAATGCATAAGGAAAGTCTAAGTTTAAGTCCAAATCATAAACTTGACTTGAACTCTGTTGTCAATTGCCAGGGAAAGCATTCCAGACTCTAAGAAACTGTTTGATTTTTTTTTTTCCTTCATAGCATCAAGAAAATGCTGGAGGGCTTCGAGGGCCCCTGGCACGTAAATTGCAGCCATCAGGAGAAAAACCCACTGTACTATAACAAGTGTCGCTTTCGAAGTCATTTTCTTAGTCTCTTAGAATGCTGCCACACAGACAGGGTAAGAACGGGGCCGAGAACTCTGCTGGTTTGAAATCAACCAAGTGACGCAGAAGGAAAATAAGCACTCTGCCAAAAGCCCGAGATTCAAAGTAGTAAGGAGAGAGGTGTCTGTCAGCATCTAGAAGAGTTTTGTAAACAATAAATGCAAAACAGCAAAGCTTCCAAAAAAAGAAATTTCTTTCCAGTGCCACTCTTGGAGAGGGATCAGTAATGCATTTCCTTTCTGGTTTAATAAGGTTATTAACAGTTTTTTTTAAAAAAAAACAGCAAAATAATATTTTCTGTGAAGGTTTGCTGATAAGCATTAGTGCAGTAAAGAATTGTGTGCCTTTTTATGAACAGTCTACAGAGCCGAATAAAACACTATATACAGGAGCTTTTACACAGAAGAGCAATTAATTAACTTATGTCGGTGAACACTGTTCTCCCTGAAACTTATTAAAAGTCTGATTCATCTACAAAGCCCCAGGCAATCAATTGCCCCATAATAATACAAAAGAAAAATAAGCTATCGTTATGCTCTCATTGAATATCCTAAGAAGATCTTCTTTGCCCTCTGCCTTTGTTTGAAAATATCTCTATTAAGAGAGGTTTTTTTCTAAACCCTCCCATTTGACATGAAATATGTTATGGCAGGGAACTGTGGGAGTAAATTACAGAGGCTCCAGGATACCAGATTAAGAGGAGAAGCTGGACTTTCTCAAAGACACACAAATCATTCAACATGTAGCACAACAGGGCATACAGTGTGTTATCGATGCTGAGTTCCAAGCACCATTGTTAATAGAGACCAGAAGAGGAATTGTTCATTAAATAATAAAAGGGGGGAAGGGAGGGAACACTCAGGCTTCAGAGCTAAAGCACCAGCAGCAGAGGGATGATGGTTTCACAAGCATTAAACAGCTTCATACTTAGTCATTTGCTTAGGATTTTGGTTTAATTCAACTCTCTCACATACCAAACTAATGATTTCTAAGCAGAGACTATAGTTTATGAACCATGTTTGTTTTTTTTAAAATGCTTAGTATAGTTGACAATATCAATAGCGCCCTCTACAGGAAGTTTCAAAACCCACAACTTAAGTTTTTGTAAATTTGAAAAAAAATTAAAAGGCTGAGGTGAACACCACCTGATAACAAGATGAAACGTTGAACAAAATTGATAAAAATTGAAGACGATTTTGAAATGCTAGTTATGTTTTCATTTCACATGTAAATTTAGGAATCTAGAATGAAACAAAATAAAACTACAGCTGGTAGCCCTGGCTTATTTTATATTTGTGTGTGTACATACATTACTTTTGTCAACAGTGGTAATGATTTGTTTGTCAACACTCAGACATTTAAGAGAGGATCATTGAAATTCCTAGTTTGTCTTTTTTCTGAATACTGAAATCTTAAAAACATATTAGCTTTTCCTGTTCTAAGATTTGCTAGGTGCAATATGGTAAAATATTGCTCAGATTCTTTTCAAGATGCAAATAGAGCTCACTGTTTTGAGAATACATAGATAACTAATGTACATACCTTTCAAATTATGCTGTTTTCTAATATGCAGTAGACGGGCATAACTTGAGACTTTCGCATGTGAGAAAGCCCTGGTGCTGATAAAATATACCCACATGAATCCTAAAAATGTGGCTGTTGAATGACTACAGATAGTTCCGTGATTAGTGATCTCAAACCCAGATTTAGAGCCAGAATCTGCTGGAGGAAATCACTGCAACTAAGTCTTCTGTCCGTGTCACGATAGCCTTGGAGGTCAGAGGCACAAGCTTCTTACCTCACGGCTATAATCCATCAAATGACCTTGTGACAGTGATTTAACCTCACCTTATTATAGCAAGTCACCACAATTTGGGAGAAACTGACTTCTGTCTTCAGAGCTATCTCAGGAGACACGAGGAGTGACACAGCAAACGTGTGTGATTATGTGTGATCTGTGAAGACGTAAATAAGGAGTTTGGAGGCTCGGTTTCAGTGTTCACTTTGCTGTACCTTTTTACAGTCAACTAACATTGGGAGGCTTAGTTTCTTCATCAGAAAAAATAGTGAAAAAGTGTTTGGAGAAAAATTTAGAACTATATGCTTAGGAATGCTAGATGAAATCGAATAAACATCTTTTTAATAGTTGAACTATGAGAAAGGAAGGGTAAGCAAGTAGGGGAACTCGTAAGAGCTAGAAAACAGGTGGCAGCTGCATCTACGGCTATCCTGTAGGCATTTGACAATCTTTATAACCGAGAGGACTGGATTTTAATGGCTACACTGGGGCCTAAGCAAGATGAAAAATTGGGACTGAGACTTCATATAAAGCCAAAATAATGAAGGGGTGGGCCTTCCATATAAACCACGTAAAGGGAAATAACAAGAAGGTCTTCTGTCTCGGCCTGGGCTCTGGATTGGAATATTATTACATCTTTCCTGAAAATGTATAACCACAGGCCTGTCCTTTGAAGATTTAGGTTTAAATTGGTACTAACTGTGCAATCCAGGAAACTTCAAAGCAAGAAATTAATCCAATGTGGACCCAGATGGGTAGTGACTTGCAGGGCCTGGCAGAGATAAACACAGATTCCGTCTCTTGCAGTATTTCTACACATAATGCTGAACTGGACCCCAAAATCCAAAATTGAGAAGTATACGTGGAAACAGGCCCATGAGTGAGAGTCAACAGAGACAGTGACAGCTGAATTACACCACCACGAATTGTGAATATTGGAATGGGTGATACAGAACAGAAAATAACCAACTATAAAATGTTAATGAGATAAATAAGGAATAAAAAACCCGAGAAAGTAATAAGATACTTTCAAAATACCAGGCAGATTTGAAAAAGAATCGAATATTTAAACAACTAAAAATGTAGCCCTGGCTGGTGTGACTCAGTGGATTGAGTGCTGGCTTGTGAATCAAAGGGTCGCCCATTTGATTCCCAGTCAGGGAGGGCACATGCCTGGGTTGTAGGCCAGGTCCTCAGTAGGGGGCATGCAAGAAACAACCGCACATTGGTATTTCGCTCCCTCTCTAAACAATAAATAAATAAAATCTTTAAACAACTAAAAATGTAGTTTAAAAGCATAATGAATAGCTTAATAGATTAGTCACAGCTCAAGAAAGAATTGGTAAAATGGAAGATAACACCCAAGAAATTAACCAAAGCACAGGAGGGAGACAAAGATATGGTAACTGTGAAAGAATATTTATGAGAACCAAGGTTAGAATGAGACACTTGATAAATATCTAACTGCAGTTTGAGAAGATGATTTTAGAGAAAATGCCAGTAATTACCCATTAAATCTGACTTAAAAACACAGAGTTCTTGAGAACAGATGAAAGATATGAATGTTTCAATTCAGAAAGCACAAATCCCAAGGAGGTGAAACTCACACCAAGACCCATCACAGTAAAGCTGCAACACACCAAAGTCATAAGGGCCACATTGAAAGCATCTAGACAAAAAAAAAAAAAAAAGATTATCCATAAAAGGATAGTTACACTAGTACCAGACCTCTTAGCAGCAACAAAGGCCAGGCTGTGGTGAAATAAAATCCACAGAATGTTTGTGGGAACTATCAACCTAGAATTGTACACATAGTGAAAATGCAGGGGTGAAACGAAGACACTTCACACACACTGAAAGTGATGCAGTCTACTGCCAGGAGACCCTCAGTTAAGGAGACTTGCAGGATCCACTTCCAAAAAGATGGTGATCACAAAATCAAGGTCTAAGACACCAGAAAGCAAGGCGGTCAGAGAAAATGCAAGTAAGTGGGTGAATCTAAACTGACATTGGCAGTATAAATGACAATACTCATGTTTAAATCAGGAAAGTGGGAAAAGGTGGCCCCAAAGGAGCAGACAATGATGTCATGTAAGATGCGAGGGGAGTGATCAGAGTTAGCAGATACACAGATACGTAAGTCTACTTATACAAATACGTAAGTCAGATCAAACGAAGTTTCGCTGGTAGAAGTGAGGGCGGAGCTTCCTACCAGCTGGGGTCACCCAGGAACTGTGGCATGAAACCAGCCATAGGGCTCTAGAGAATGGGCTGGAAAGTCACAAGACTACATTGTTTCTGGGGAACCTTGTAATGCTGACATTCTGTACCTATGATTTTGTCTTCGTAATACTCATGTTTTTATTCAAAAAAGCCACATACTCTAACTTTTTTCACTCTCATGACTCTGTTGGCTTCAAAGGAGAACAATTTAGGTCAGGAAGCTGCACAGGAGTCATATGCGTGGTTACCTATTAAATCTGACTTAAAAACACAATTCTGCTCCGGTCAGAACTGCTTTCAGAGGACATAGTACTCTACCTTTCGACTACTTACCACATTCTTCTAAAACTGAACACTGAACCAGGTGTATGTACGCCAGAGTGCCACGTTTTTGTTTCTCTTAAACTAGGAGTTACAAGAGTTCGCTATGAGCTTAGTTTTGTTTAAAACATAGATGGATGTAATCAATGAAAGACATTTCTCAAATAAAACTAATGTTAATACTTTTTGGAATGTTTTTTGGAAAGAGGAGAATGTTAATAAAATAAGCACTGATAGGGTATTTTTCAGTGAATTAGAAATATTACAGATCTCTAGATTAGAAGTATAATTTGAATCCTTTATATGGAACCATCTTCATTTTAACAAGAAGGAAATATTAACAAATTAGAGTTCAAATGGATTACAGCACTCAACAGCAATGGGTTTCACAGGAACTCCCATTGACCCTCCTTTTGGTTTACCTCAATGGGAAAAATAAAAATTGAGAAATACTCCAGCAGTTGGCCTCGTTTTGATGTCTTGCTTTCCTGTTGGCACCAGGGATGCTGTTGGCTCTCTAATTATTACTCTACTATATTTAATGTATCTCCTTATAAGATTGTAGCTGGTAAACAGAACTTATGCTCACTCCTATGTTTCTAAGACATTCAATCAATAACCTCTCCTGTTTTAGGTTAGGAGAGGTAACTAAGAGTTAAGGTTCTTTTTAAAATGAAATGATCGGTTTTCAGATGTGGAGATCCTAATGCTTGCTTATCTGAGGTTACCGGAGGGGAACTCTCACTGGAGGCATAATGCTGCCATGCTAGAATAGGAAGAATGATTTTAAGCCACTGAATTCCCAGTAACCTGTTACAACAGCAATAGGAAACCAATACAGATACCATTCAAAAGACGACCATAAAGCTGCCACACAGTGAATTTTGAAAGCAAATCTGCAGCCTTTTCTTCCACTGTCATGGTATCAGACACTTGTTTCCACAAGCCTAATGCATCCTGGGGTTGCCATTGTTATCCTGCCATTGTACTTTCCCAGTTAAAGACACTAGACCTTTGGCCTCTTTTTCATTCCCAAGGTGTCCAGTGGGTGGCCTGTGATGGCTCCCTGCTAACCTTACACGGTATTTCACCCGATCTAATAATAAGCACTCAGCTCAGATGGTCATCTGTGCAAATGCCACAAGATACAGCTCCCATGAGACCCAGAGACATGTTCATTTTCCAAAGAAAATCAAAGCCTACAGTGATAGAATGTAAAATAAGGACTCCTCATGTAAAGAGTGATGAGGTTATTTCACCCTTTCATTAGGCTTTTAGGAAAAAGCAAAATTTAAATCTTAAAGAGATCTGTATGCCCACTTGACACTTCCAAGAGATAGAAATCCAGCTAAAGAAATGTACTCTAACTTCTTTCCCCAGGTTCTGTACTCCCAAAATTGGCTACCCTCTTCCAACTATTTTTCCCATTGTTCTGCTAATCTTGTGATCTAGAAACTTCAGACTAATATTTTCCCCTCTGAATTAGCCCTTAGAAGAGGTCTCGGTTTGTCCTTGTTTTCTCTGGGTCTCCTCTTTCGCACCGTCAGTGTGTCAGAACGCTGAGTGTCCCATGTCTATGTCCGGGGGCATTCTTGCAGGTCTCTGATTCTTGGGCTGGTTCCTTGTGTACAGTCTATGCCTCTTCCTGCCTTCATCTCCACGCCCCTCACTCCACACTCAACAATGGCTCCCTGCTGCTCCAACCGCAAGTACAAGTCCTTCTGCTCGGTTTTCCAGACCTAACGACCTACTCGGCCTTGTCCCCCACTCCTCTCAACAGTTCTTCCCCCTTCAGGCAGCCGGGCAATTTTCACCGATTCATTACATTTAGTTTTCCCTCTTCGTGGTAACTCAGGAGAAAGGGACGAAGCAAAGTAAGACAGTGTGACCTTTTTCTGTGACAAGTAAAGAGTCCGATGGGGTGAGGAGAGACAGGCAAACAAGCTAATTCACGCTTTAGGTGCTATCGTGAATGAGCGCCTTGAGAGCACCCGCAAGGGCGGATTCTTCAGGTGAGGGCGGGGCGGGAAAGGCTTTGGAGAGAAGGAGATGATGGAAAGATGAGTTGTCATTCTGAGACGTGACTGCCTTCCAGAATATTCTGCAATAAACAGTAGACTCTATAATGTTTGTGCCAATTGTAATGTCGTAAGAAGTAAGCAAAACCCAACAACTGCCAATTTTCTCCCTAAGACAAAATAGCGACCCCGGTGCTGTTCTATTTTGTACTTAGGAGTAATTGTCTCAGGTGGGTTGAGAAAAAGTCAGATTTTATTAGGAGCTCACCAATCAGCAAAACCATATAGCTCATTGAGAGCTGGGGAATGTTCCCAATAGTTTTATATATCCATGGATTTGAAAACAAACCTTCTTTCTGTTTCATTATGTCAATGATCTATGCTAACCCTATGGGGAATCAATGTCTGCAACCTATGTGACATTTTGAGGTGGGTCTCAAGAAAACACTCCATTTCCCATCTGTTTGACTGGGCTTTTGAGACCCCACTACCATTGGCTTCCTCACCTTTGAGGTGGGGAGAGCAGCAGCACCTGTTCTGCGGATTAACGAGCATGTGCTGAGGAAGGCACTCAATATGTGTGGGCCCCCTTCCCTCCCAGGAGCTAAGATAGGTCTAAACACTGTTCAGTTGCACCTAACTGTGAAAACACTAACACAGTAAGTCCCACTAAGTCATGTACACCCTAACTGTATAATTAGAACACTGGCTCTCTTTTAACTGATTAAGTGAAGGTGAGTTCCTGGCGGTAAAGAGGCCAAGATCCCAGCTTCAGGAGGAAGAAGGGTGCCATGAGGGAAAAAGAAAGTTTCTGGACTAGGATCTGATGAGGCTCTGGGCGCAAACGTTCTGCTCCATAGTTTTGCTGAGCCCTAGTTCTGAAAAACTAGCAAAAGACAACACTTACCATTTGAGGGCGGATACACAGGAGGGTGAAAGAATAACCACCACTTAATAGTGCTCTGCCTGGCATTTTCACAAACTGTATCTCAATTAATCCTCAGAACAACCCCATGAGGTAGCTCTTATTGCTCCCTGTTTGTCTGTTTTTTACACATGAGGTAACGGGTTCTAAGAAATTATATGAGCTGCTCAAGGTCACATAGCCAGAACAAAGAAAAGCCAGAACAAAGAAAAGCCAAAATGGCTACAAGTTCTTCCACGGCCAGCCAAGTGGCCCTGTAGCCACAGACAGTGCAGGTCTAGGCCAGAGTTTCTTCCAAACTGTCTACGCCCCTGAGCAAGATCCCAAAGCTCTTCCCCAATTTCTGCCTGCCTGCCCAAGTTTACGTTCTGTTCACTCAAAGTGCCTGAGAGGGCTGTAAAATTTGCATTTTTAACATCCAGGATGGTATTCTTTCTCTTTTTCTTTTATCCCAGCAATCTAGCACTGTCACAAGGACACAGTATCAGCCCGCGGTTCAAAAGCATGCACTACAAATGGAGACACAGGACAGGAAGGAAAGGCACAAGCAGCAAACCAGGTTGAGCACCCTCAACTGAGAATGGGAGGGCCGGGCACACACACTCAATGGAAGAAAGCATTCACTGTACATTCTTCTGGCCAGCTCGCTGGCTGAGAGGGAAATAGAGCACACAAAGCTTTCTGCATAACTTACCTGCCAACTCCTGGGGCTGTGAGTGCCTTAACTGGCGTCAGACCAGACGTGTTCAGGCTCAACAGCATTCGACAGGGCAACCCTTTTTCCA
Source organism: Macrotus californicus (assembly GCA_007922815.1). NCBI lineage: Eukaryota > Metazoa > Chordata > Mammalia > Chiroptera > Phyllostomidae > Macrotus > Macrotus californicus. The sequence goes on from VMDR010001987.1 coordinate 45,597, forward strand.
GGAGAAACGAACGCCTAGAGCTGTGGTTTTCAAACCTTCCTATGCATCAAAAGCGCCTGGAGGGCTTGTTAAATCTCAGGTTCCTCCCTAGAGTTTCTAATTCAATAGGCCTGTGGCTCGAAATTTACATTTCTGACAAGTTCCAGGTGATGCTGATGCTGCTAGTCTAGAACTCCACTTTGAGAACTATTTGCCTAGGTCAGTGTACCTGACTTTGGTTGCACATTAGAATCCCCTGAAAAGCTTTAAAAAAAAATCCTGATGTCCATCCACCCAAGCCAATAATCCAAACTTCTGGGGATGTGACCTGGACATTAGGACTTTAAAACTTCTAGGTGATTCCAGCGTGGGAACCATGGCCCCTGGATCTTTGAGAGCCAAGCCTCGTCCTTCTGAGTAACCCCTGCAGGTTCAGCAGGGGAAGCATCCTGACGTCTACTTTTTTCTGAGAGAAGAGAAATGTTTATGACTCTTAGTGGAAAAGCATTTAGCATTTCTATACTTTAAAACAAAATAAACTATGGATATCTCAAAGATAACAGCTTCCAGAACCTTAAGAAAAAAACGTTAAGAGTCAACAAAGAACGAATTGTGATAAATAAATGTAATTGCTTTTCGGGAGTAAATGGCTTAAACTGGTGGACAGAATATATTACAGTGGTAGATAGTGTCTTCATCCAGGCTCCTGGCATCACGTGACTTTATCCTTTAACTTAATATATCATTATTCATCATCACCTTTTATTACTGTGGCTCAGCTAACTGAAAAGTTATCTCCCACTTTCAATCCAATGTCAATTTCATTTTCAAACGAGCCTTTATCATGACGATCGCTCCAATTTTAGAAAGATGTTAGAGAGTGCAGGAGGTAGATTCCAAACACTGCAGTCCCGTGGGTTTAATGTCCACCCTCCAGTAACGTTCTGTGGGCAGCGATTGCTGGGAGCCAGTCTAGGTTCCCAAAGTCAGTCTTTCACCAAACCAGCCACATTTCCCTTTCTGACAGGTTTACAGGTCGGGGAGAAGAGGGGAATATCACAGACAAAAATATGTCTTAATTTCAGCAAAGAATTTGACAATGTGTGCACAAGAATGGTGTGATGACGGGACAGTGGGTACATTTGTAGCCGCTTAACAACTTCACCCAAGGAACGTCAGCTGCTGGGTGAATCCCTGCCTGTCCAAAGGACAGTCACAATGGCAGGCTCCCAAGCGCTATCTATGGTTTATCCAGTCCAAAATTTCAGTGATGGATGAAGACACACAGACATGCTTATCAAAACTGCAGGTGTGACAATGCTGGGAGAGAAGACTAATTCATCAAATGTCAAATGGACTAAGAGAGGCAAAAGATGTCAATAAACCAAAATAAAAGGCTGATGTGAATAAGAATAAACTTAATAGGGATAAATGTAAAATCATTCATTTATTTTAAAAAATCAAATGCAAAAGGACAGGAGTGTGAGAGATTGAGATTAAAAGTGATTTTGAAAAAAAAATCCAAGGAGTTTTAAGTAACTATAGCCTTAACACAATCTACTGAGTCTCAGATCTCTGAAAACCCATGAAAGCTAGAGACTATCTCATAGACGAATGGCCACAGTCATAAAATTCTGTTTATAATTTTTGCTGGCACTCATCTATGACCAGAGGGGTCACAGACCCCAAGTTAAGAGCCCTGGAATAGTCTAATGGGGCCACCATGAAAACTACAGCAAGCTATGTGCTTCAACAAAAGTATAACATCAAACAAGGGACATACTAGCCCCAAAGGGCTTGGTCATCTTAATTATAGTCTTCAGTTTACAGTATTCAACCAAATGTAAAGACTGAAAAACTGGAACACACTTAATGGTGAAAGGTCTAGGAATTATCTTAAGGAAAGAGCATTTCAAGGAACCTGGGACATTTACTCTAAAAAAAAAAAAATAGGGAAAAACAATAGCAGTCTTCCAAAACCTAAAGACTGCCATCTGTAAGAGGGTGCAGACTTGTAATACTCCACAGCAGCACTGTGCAATAGAAATATAATGCTGGTCACATATGCAATTTTAAATTTTCTAACTGCCACACTTAAAAGTAAAAAAAACAGGTGAAATTAATGTCAATAATATATTGCATTTAACCCAATCTACTCAGAAAGTATCACTTCAACATGCAATCAGTGTAGCACTTTTTCATATTGAATTTTTAAAATCTCGTGTGTATTTTACATTTATAGCACATTTCAAGTGCTCCACAGCCACATGTGGCCAGTGGCTACCATACTGGACAGCACGGCTCTGTAGCTCACCAGGGCAGAAGAGAACCAATTGAGAAATGTTAGGGGAATTTTTTAGAAGAACTGTCCAAAAATAGAATAGATCTTTTTATAAAACGATGAGGCCCCAGTCATTGGATTTGTTCTAACTGAGACTCGATGAGCACCTGCCAAGGGTTATTTAGGCATTTCCGCATAGGGTGGGGGTGGGGGTGGGTAACCCTGAAGGCCATTCTCATTCTGGGGCTATGAATTCTATGACTGTCATGTTTGGGAATTCAGGTTGTTTCAACCGCCACCTTCATGATATTCTGGGACAAGTAGCCAGCCAGCCTTTCCTAAAAAGACATTGCCAGTGCATGGCAGTTCTCAGCAACAGAGCTAATTTGCCCCTTGCCCCTTCTGTTGTGGAGCACAGCCTAAATTTCTTCATGAAAACAATCCATATGCTTGGCTCAGGCTCTGACATGAGGCTGAGAGAGACTATTATCACATTACTGAGCTGAACTCAGTCTGGAAATAACCCACCTAAAACATGTGTCTAACACACACAATTAATTGTTGCACTCCTTCAAGCAGCTCACCTTTAGTTCCAGTTTTACATTAAGCTCATTAACAGAAAATGAAGTGTTTAGTTAGCTATGTTAAGAACACAAAGGTACTTTTCTGGAGGGCATCCCAATGTTCTAAGGAAGGCAATCTGCAAGGGAAGACAGCTGGCTTGTGTTCAACTAGTCAGTCCCAGCTGTCACAGTCTGCCACCACTGAAGACTGGCACCAGCGTGCAACCAGCCTGAACTAAACTGGAGGAGGAACCGACGTTTGAGGAGCCAGGCCCAAGGTTTCTGTGATGCACAGGCTACCGCAGTCTAGAAAAGCTGGAAGCAGCATGGTGGGAAAGAACACAAGCTCTGGACCACCTGAGTTCAAGCCCCGCTGCTACCCCTCACTAGCTCTGTGACCTTGCACAAGTGACCAGCTGCAGCCTTGGCAATCTCTAATTCACCCTTTTCACCTGAGATACTTATCTGTCCCTGCCAGTTATTTTAGTGTTTATAAAAATAAAAAGTCATACACAGAGTAAGAAACAAATGTAGGGTGGAGTCTGGTTCATTGATGACACTTTATAAACATTCCTGACAATTCTGTTTTGGAAAGTGCTTTTTCCTTAGTGTGTGTCTGGGAATATGGATAGAATAACATTCAATATAGAAAATTTGGAAAATATATGAAATTATTAAGAAGAAAAACTAAATGACCTATTAACTTACCGCTCAGAGCAAACCACTTTTTAATATTTGTCACTTGTGTACATTTTTAATATAATGTGCATTATTTTTTAAAAACACCAATTCTTATACACTGCTAAGTTCTGAGATAACAAAGAGCAACTTTCTTACTGAAATCTCTAAACTCATGCCATTCCTCCAACTCTCCTGACTGTCACGGGAGGACCATCACGAGTCTGGACTTACTCCATAAGGGAAGACAGAAGCCAGGTTCCAGCGTAGCATTTAGTAACAGATAAAAGACTCTCAGAGGTAGAGTTCCAACCGTGCATTGAACAAGTGAAGAAACTAAATCCCAGAGAACCAAACTGACTTTCCTCAGACCACTCAGCAGGACCTAGACCTGGTGTGTCCTTCCACAGACACGCTCCCTCCCACCTCACCACCCCGCTTCTCACAGCATGACTCAACCTTAAGCAGTCTAGCTATTTGGGAGCCCACTTTCTGCCGGGCCTCTCTATATTTTAAGATATAAATTAAATGCCTAAATATAATTTTTAAAATAGTTGCATGGTACTCTGTTTGATAATAGCAAAGTCATTTACTCCACAAAGGCCACTTTATAAATGACTTTGCTGTTTATAAAGCTGTCTTTCCAGTTTCGCCATCTTGAAGCCTGTGGAGGAACAGGACTTCTACAACAACAAATAGGTCTGGAAGGCTGTGGTCCAAGGCCATTTTTGCTGGCTATAAATGGGGTCTCCGCAACCAGAGGGAGCACACAGCTCTTTTAAAATTGAAGGCGTTTATGCTCGAGATGACACTGAATTCTATCTAGGCAGGAGATGTGCTTATGTGTACAAAGCAAAGAACAACACAGTGACTCCTGGTGGTAAACCAAACAAAACCAGAGTCACCTGAGGAAAGGTAACTCGTGCTCATGGAAACAGTGGCATGGTCCATGCTAAATTCCGAAGCAACCTTCCTGCTACGGCCATTGGACACAGAATCCGTGTAATGCTGCACCCCTCGAGGATTTAAACTTACTGATAAATAAATAAATAACAACCCTGACTGTGTGGCTCAGTTGGGGGCCCTCTGGCAAAGCGAAGGATTCCAGGCTGGGGAACATGGTTGGGTTGCAGGTCCAGTCCCTGGTCAGGATGAAAAGGGGAGCCAGCTAATGGATTCCATTTCCTCTCACACGTCGATGGTTCTCATCTTTTTCTCCGTCCCTTCTCTCTCAAATAAGTAAATAAAATCTATTTTAAAGAGTAAAAAAAATAAAATGAAATAAAATAAAATAAAATAAAATAAAGCTGTCTTTCCAAAGAAAAAGCTCAAAAGAATTCTCTTTGCCATGTGCAAAATATCCACTTAATTAACATGAACACCCCTATCACCAGGTAGTGTGCCTTACTATCAATCTATAAAAAACAGGAGAAATAAGAGCAATAATACTCTCATCCAAGTTAAATATCAGCATCAGAAATAACATTTAAGTTTAAGCAATTCAAATATCCTTCCTAAATAATAAGATTGTAATGTGGAGCTTTTGCTTTTCAATGGGATAAAATATATTGCTGTTTTATTTTGTTTTTTGTGTGTTTGTTTTTGCAAGGCTAACATCCAAGGAGGCACTTTTCCTGGTCATATGCACTGTTTGTCTCCTTGAGAAATAAGTAACTTAAAAATTACAGGGACACCTTCCCAAATTCAGGGAAGCAAAGTTACCCACTCCCAGTCCCTAGATGCCATGCTTCTATATTGCCCGCTGCGTTGTATCACAATTTATCTGTTGTTTACTAGTAATGTATTTATCTACCTCTGTCTTTAAATCACTTCCACTGCCTTCCTTGAGGGCAGCTTGCTGTGTGGATGAACTCATAGTCAGTGTAATGCTCTTAGCACAGCTCCTGGCAGTGAGCAGGCGTGACCCAAGGTTACCCATTGTCATCCGCACCTTTATTACTGACTTGAAATGCTCGCCGCTGCCCAGCGCAAAGGCTGGCATACTCAAAAAAAAAATAAGTGGAAACGTGGGTCTTTGGAATACCTAGTGTCTTAATCACCTAAGTACTAATCCATTAAAATTGTACAGTCTCAGAAGAAGATTCTCCCTACCTTCTTAAGCAGACTTTTATGATTCATCATTGTGAGAACGGTATGTACAAGATCAAGTCGGAAGCACTGAGGTGGTGAAGGTGGCCTGCCCTCCATGAGTTCGTAGATGAATGCTGGGCAAACACCTGTGTTCAGGGTCTTCAGACAAGCGTAAGGGGAGACGTGCAGAAGCAGAGAGAAGGGGCTTACAATCGCCTGGAAGACCAAAAAAGGCACTTCAAGTAGCAGCCTTTGTCCTGAATGTTGAAGATGGGACGCCTGGGGGAGGGGCGTACCAAGTGCCAGAGGACAAGTAAAGGCGGTAAGCCTTCTATTTTCTCTAATGAAAATAGAAAAACAAGGTCATTTCTTGTGTGGCATCCGGAGAGGGTAAACGCTGGACACATTACCAGATCTGGTGCTGCCTTCAGGGGGTACCGAGGAGGGTGTGATTCGCAGCGCCCCCTGCAGGCCGGCTCGTGCTACAGGCCTGGCCTCCCAGCATTCCCTTTTTTTTGTTGTACGTCTTGCTGCCACCCGGGTCCCTTTGCATCCGCTGGGTTTTCGTTATCAATGTCTGCCACTCTGGTAAACCTTCCTGCTCTTGTTTTTCTTTACCCACCGTTCTGTCTCCTGTCGTTTATTTCTTTGCTTCTGCAACTGTCTTAAATCATTTGAAGTGCTTCTTTCCTTCATTCCCAGGTATCTAAGTTACTTACTTTCAAGCTGTGGGTTCCTCAAATTCTGGGGTGCCCGTTTTCATTAATGCTTCCTGCACACACACAAAAAAAATTCTCTTTTTGCCACCAGAAAAGTGTTCGATTTCTTACTTCCAGATTTGTCGATGTTTGAGGTGCCAAAGAGCAATTTTTGAAAAATTAAAGCCTTATGTAGGCAGCTCTGGGGGACTTTTTATGGCTAATAAATCCTATGAAATACTATTAATTTAACTCCCCTAAATAGTTCTCAGAAATCACTGGAGCTGCAATCGATATGCACAACACACATACATTTTATCATTTACACAGTACTCCTGCCTTATTCCACTTTTATTTAAGTATGAAATAGATGCTTTTCATAAAAATAACCTATTTAAAACACAATGCATATGACTTACACAATTTTCCCTAAGTCTACATATTTAAGGAGGCTCAGACTTGTGAGCTAGAGCTTAATGCCTTCACTTCCACTTCCTGATCTAATCAGAATGTCACTTTTATACCTCAAACGCCTCACCTTTGGGATGTGTGTTATAATTACCAAACTCTCACATACAAGATTTTATTTACTTCTTTCAACAGCTCTGATTATTTTTTTCTCATTTTACAATTAACAAAAATGAGGCAGAGAGATGCTGCATATTTTTTCCCAGGTCTCACAACTTAGCTATGAGCAGCAGTAGCTGCTGGAATACAGGGTTGCTGAGGCCCGGGCTAGGGCCCATCCTACCACTGCTTTCGATGTCATTGGAAGACAGAAAGGCCTCAACGCTTAAGCTCTAGAGCCTTGTCTCATATTTCTCTAATGAGAGAAGTAATTGCTTCTCCTTTCCATTCCTTCTTCTTCTAATAATAAATATGATTAAACTAATCATGATTAAACTAATGCAAAAATATCAAGATAATTCTCACTTCTAAACAGGGCTCTTACTGTGAGCAAATAAATATAACTGATGGACTGGACATTACTAGAAGAAAACAGCTGCCAGGGTACTAAACCCTGTGAATGTCTCTGGGGGAACAAATGGTGATACCCACTGCCCTAGCCAGGTTCCAGAGCAACAGAGCCTGCGATGGGATTCACGCACACATCATTCACTGAGGCATTGCTGCCAGGGAAAACTGATAAGCAGCAAAGAAATCAAGACAGTGAAACAGAAAGAGGTGGTGTCTGATGAAGACTAGCTTTAGCCTGGGCCTGCAGGGAGATCTGCAGACACAGAAGTGCTGCCCCACTGTTGCAAGGCTCCCCAGAGTCTGCCTACCCTGGGGCGAGGGGAGCAGGATTTTGTTGCCCTACCCCAGCCTGACACTGGCCTTCAGCTAGTAAAAGGAATTCTAGAGGAATTGGCTTGGGCAATAACAATTATAATTCAACAACAATAAAAAAAATTTAACAAGTACCATTAATTGAATGTTTGCTATGTGACAGTCCCTTACCTGTATTATTTCCAGCTCTTACAACAATCCTGCAAGTTATTGTTTCCATTTTAAATGTGAAGAAACCAAGATATAAAAAGTGATACAACTTGTTTGAGCCCATGGAGCTGGACCCTGGTAGTCCTGGAGTTAAACCTCTGTGAATCCGTATTTGATCCCAAAGTCCATGACTGTTTGCTGCTCTGTGATACCAGCTACAGTTCTAGGTCAGCAGCTCTCAATAGTGGGATGAGATGGCCGTCAATATTCTTCCCTAGAGAAAAGACCAGGATAGGCTCCTATATTAAAAAGATAAATAAATAATAAAAACCTCAGCAAACACAGTGAAAATTTCTGCATTCATTCAAGAAATATGTATTGAGCACTTGCTATGTGTTTAATACGTTTTTGACATTAGGATACAGAGATAAGTAAAACAGGAAAGATCTCTGCTTTCAGGGAGCTTACACATGTAACAGCAGAAACAATCCATTTCTAACAAGACACATGATATGAAAAACAGAACAATGGGATAGAGAGAAAGGTAGTCAGAGAAGACGTCTAAAAGGAAATGTTATGTGAGCTAGCGTCTGAGGAAGAAAAATTAGAGAGCAATGGGACAGCCTGGGAGAAGAGAATTCTAGACTAAGGACACAGCAAGTGCATGGCATTGAGAAAAAAAGGAAGTTTGGCATGTTTAGGAAGAAAAAAAGGGACAGTGTGGCTGGAGTTCAGTGAGCAAGGGAGACACAAATGTAAAACTTGGATCGAAAAGGTAGGCAGGGTCCATACAGCCTTGTAGATGCACATAAAGAACTGGGGTTACTTTTCATACAGTGTTTCAGGTAAGGGAGTGACATGATCTGATTGATATTTTTAAAAGATACTTCGCGTTGTAAAGCATGGATCCCTTGGGTGGGTGGAAGGTGGCAGAGCGAAAGCAGGGAGACAGCACAGGGGTATCATAGTCCTCCAGATGAGCCCTGACCGACCAAGAAGAGCAATGAGTCTGCATCAAATTTCAAGTTAAGCTTGAACATTCCTCCACAGAAACTATTCAGATGATTCAGTAGGCCAAAGCTATGAGCAACTGGTGATTGGCAGCTTCATCACAACAATGTACCCACTCATGCATCGTCTCGTGCAGAGTTGTTTGGGAAAACATCAAATCACCCAGGTGACTCAGCCCCCCTCCAGCCCAGATTTGGTGCCCTGTGACTTCTGACTTTTCCCAAAACTAAAATCACCTTGAAAGGGAAGAGATTTCAGGCCATTGATGAGATTCAGAAAAACACAACTGGGCAGCTGATGGTGACTGGCAGAACTGTGTGAGGTCCCCAGGTGCCTACTCTGAAGAGGACTGAGGCATCATTGACCTACGTACAGTGTTTCTTGTCTCTTCTTCCATAAATGTCTCCATTTTACATGGCTGGATACCTTCTGGACAGACCTTGTACTTATATTATTTTGACCAAGTACATAAATAAGTGACTGGAATGATGACTAAATCTAAAAGAAGTATATTAATTTGTAGAGTCTTATAATAATAGAAATTTTAAAGAGTTTATTTTTAATTTATAAACATAATTTAGTTACAGAGAAGTTGGCAGAGTGACCAAATATATTACATGGGAAAAAATTCTGTGAAGAAAGTTGAATGAAGATATAAATTCAAGGGGAAAAAGGAACAATGTATAATTTCTAACTGTTAAAGAAGTCTGTGTATTTTCTAAATGGTTGATGATATCAAATTTCTATGGTGTTTAGATTCCATTGAGCACATTTAATAAGAGCAATATAACAGTTTTAAGATGTCAATATTTATAAGATACTGGAAATTCTATCCCTAGCAACTATTTAAACTTATGGTGAAAAATATAGACGTCAACTAAAAATGTTCAAGGGTCTACAAAATGTTACAAAATTCTTTTAGGGGCTATAAGAGCAAAAATGTTTGAAAACAACATGAGTAAGCCAAGAGAGAAAAAAGCCTTCATAAAGGGGTGGTCAGCTGAGTTGCCTGCTGCTGAGGTAAAACGAGAATACAACTGGACTGGCAACAGACAATGGACATCTCAATTAGAGAAGTTATGCACAGTTAGGGGGCTGGAAACAGCTGTTGTACATTGAGGAGAGCATGGGAGATGAGGACACAGAGACTGTAAATAGGCAACTGTCAGTAAATTTGGCTGTGAAGGGGAACAGAGAAAGAATAGTAGGTGGAGGGATAGATGGGATCAAGAGAAAGGTAAAGAAAGAAAGTACTAGAACATGTTCATCCACTGACAGAAAAAATCAGGTAGAGAGGGAAGAACTGATAAAACATGGAGAAAGGGGATAATGGGAGCAGAGGTGAGAGGATGAGATCCAGAGCGCAAGTGAAGCATGGACATAGCTCCCACCGCCGCAGGAAAGGAGGTACAGAATGTGAGTACAGAGGCTAACGCTGTTATGTGCTCAGGTGAAGAGGGTGAAGGACAGTGAAAAATGCTGCAGGGTCAAGGGGTCAAAGGTCTTGATATGGTCGAAAAATTACTGGAGCAAAGATAATAGAATAAGTGAGATAAAAGAATAGGAAGCATCGGAGGGGAGGATGTTCAAAACTGATATTTTAAAGGAGATACAATGATTGTTTTGATCAAGAGAATTGGTAGTAAGGTGGAGCGGAGGAAGTTCACTGGAGGCGAAGTTAAGAAGCTGAGCTTCTAGGGTATTGGATGGGTCACCAACATGGATGTTTACATCACCAGCAATAATAACAGGGGTAGACGGAAGAAGACAGTGAGCCAGTTATCAGTTTTATCAGTTTTACAAAGGGGTGTAACTGGGAGGCTAGTTGAAGAGGGCACAAAGACAATGTTGGGTGGAATAGGAGGATGTTCTGAGTTTTAAAGATTGGGGTTTCTGAAAGATGAAGGAAGACAAATAGTTTCTAATAAGTAGGAGGCAACTAAGAGGACATCTATCCCATGTCAATGCCCTGAGGTATATGGAGCATGAGAGAAAAGCAGCCAGCACTTGAGACAAATTTTCAAGGAGGGAGGTACAGGTGGAGCAAGAAGGTCTAGGGCATTTCAGAGAAGAGGTTGAGGATTCAAGGTAGTTTGCTGATGACAGACTGAGAGTGCAAACATTCCCACTGGAAGGACGTGGGAGGCAGTCTGGATGATGATGGATGGCCCAGGAGGCTTGTGCTTCCCCTGGTGATATCAGGAGATGGAATGTGCCCTGTTGGCAAGACACACCATTCGTGCATTCTAAAGTCCAGAGGATTCAGCTGGAAGATATGTGGGCAATATACTCAGCCTCTTCATTGTTCACTAATAGAAAAAGCAATAGATGTGGGGGGACTGATCGAAGAGAAACTGTCCTTGTGAGCAGTCTCTTTATAACTCATCCTCAAAGGGCTGTGTTTGTGTGTTTGTTTTCTTCATGTTCCTGCAGTTTCGTATGCCAGCCCCAGGGACCGTGACGTGGTTCTTACCCTCAAGGTGCTTATAATCTAGCGGGGGTCCAGAAGCACTAGAAGTTCTGTAAGAGCAGTTCCAACCCCTTCTCCTGTGGATGCGATCAAAGCTGGATGGAGGATGAAGAAACACTGCATGGAAAAGAGGCTACACGGGACAGGCTGCAAAGAATGGACAGGGACTCAGCAGGGGAAGGACACATTCATAGCCATGGGACTCGGTCCTCAAGCATCAGTCACACTCCCTGTGGGGTCAAGAGCCCACACTTAGGTCACAGCCAATTTCCTTTGATTGCATCCAAGCTGCTCAAAGAGGAATTAGGTGTCTGCCTTCTTCATGTCCCAACACCAAAAACATCTGCTGTATGTTGCCATATTGGGTAGGGGGAGAGAGAAAGGAGAAATGGAGAGTGACATGTCCTCATCACGTCACCAGCAAGGGAAAGGCCAAGGTCTTTCCAGTCCTAGATTTGACTCTGAAATATGTGACTACTCTAGAGATGTCATTCATGACACATTTCCTTTTTTAATTGACCCAAAGGGACACATAGTGGCTGCTCCTAGTGCTTAGCTGATTTTATCCTTGGCAGAGTATTAACTTTGAAAACAAAATGTTTTCTCCCCACCCCAGCATTAGAAATCATAAAATCTTTGTCTGTAACTGAATTCTTCAAATAACATTAAAACTCTGTATACACATGATCTTTTCTTATCATTAAAACAAGTGAAATAGTTACTATTATTTTCCCAATTTACAGATGAAAAAACCTGAGCCTCAGAAGTGTTGAAATTTTAACTGGCTTCATCAGAGATTTAATAATTTTACTTTTAAAACATTTGCAAGGCTTGTTTATCCAGTTTTATTTCTTATGCCTCTACTCAATAATCATGCAGAGAGTAACTACCACCACGGGCACAGGTAAATACATAATTTGACTTTATTAATGCATATTAACTACGGATCATGCTGTCTAACCTAAACTTGGCATAATGGCCAGTTCCGTCTGTTGAGGATAACTGACCGATTCAAGAATTGCTACTCCAGGCCCTGGCTGGTGTAGCTCAGTGGATTTAGCACAGACTGCGAACCAAAGAATTGCTACTCTGGCCCTGGGGGCTGTGGCTCAGTGGATTGTGTGCTGGCCTGTGTATCAAAGGATTGCTGGTTCGATTCCCAGTCAGGGCACATGCCTGGGTTGCAGGCCAGGTCTCGAGAGGCAACCACACACTGATGTTTCTTCCCCCCTCTTTCTCCTTCACTACCCCTCTTTCTAAAAATAAATAAAATCTTTAAAAAAAAAGAACTGCTACTCTGAATTTCTATTTCAGTTATTATCTTTGTACCCTTAGAAAATAGAAGTTTCTTAAATTTCACACACACTTCAATTTCATAGGTTATATTTATAATGAGAAAAGATATAGGTACAATATTCTTTGTAAACTTAAAACTGCTTGACAACCTTTAAACCACTAAACAAGTGTGATTTGTTATTAACTTATAATTTCAAAACAAGAGAAGCTCATCAGATATTTTTTCCAAGCGGTCACATTTCTAATCCAGAAAAACAACCTAAAAACAGCAGTTAGTGAACATGTCGACGGTTCTTGTCGATTGTTCTTCCCTGTGCTAGTCACTGGCCAATGGCATTGCTTGGCTGGACTACTCCCAAATGGACACAAAAATGTGAGTTTCTATTCTATACAGGTATTAATATATGGTCTGGCAAACACAAAAGATAAGGAGGAAAAAGGATAGTTTCAACCGTGTATTTTACAATAAATATACCATGTACTTCTGAGAATTTGCTTAAATCAATATTTTAAGTCATACTGTCGCCCAATTCTATTAGCCAAATGTAAAGGGTTCACCGAGGGACAGAGCTGAAACCCTTTGCTGATTTATGTTCATTGATAAGGCCTTGGCTAGGGGGAGGAAGACTCCGCCTTTCCTTTGATAAGGAATATGAGCTGTAAAACTTGGAACTGAATATTGCTGCAGTGTTGCTGGGGAAATACATTTGGAAGCTCCTCCCTATTTTGCTACCATCCAGGCTGCAAATCCAGGCCGCACACCCATCTCCTCTCCCAATAGACACAATACACACAGTCCTGTGGTTCTGTTTATTGGGTCATGGACAGTAAGACATCAGGCAAGAGTTTTGTGTGCCACCTCTGGGAATGTACTGGAAGGCTGTGGGTACCCTACTGAGTCCACCAGAGCCTGATGAGCAAGCAATGGAGAGGACGAGGGCCCAGGGGCTCTGTGGACTGGGGAAGCAGACACACGAGTAGAGCACAGACCCTTAGGCCAGCAGCTGCTGCACGTTTTCATCACTTTTTTCTTACAACAAAGAGTCAACATCCTAGACAACATGGACTAGCCAAGGTCAAGTTGTGTGAAGGTAGGGAGAGGAAGGAGGTGCCCCCTTTTGCTTCCTTACAGAGAAGCATCTGGGTTTATGTTCCCACCCAGCCGTCACATAACTGGGGTAAAGAAATTCTCAGAAGAAAACTGGTGTTCTAGAAGAGAGAGAATGACTACTAGGCAGCCAAATCCAGATGAATTTTTACTAATGTAAAGTTAGGAAGGATTGACAATTCAGGATTGCAAACAAGTGGGGAGGATTCTGGGAGAGCAGCTACAGGAACGCTGAGCACTAAACAGGCTTCTGGGAGCACTTAACACACGCCAGGCACTGGACTATGATTTGGTTGTGTTACTCTGTTTAGCCAGCACAAGTCTGTGCAATAGTGTTATTGCTATTATTTCTGTCTTGCTTTAAGATGAAAAAAAAAAAAACAACAACCCTGAGGTTTATTAAGGAAAAGCAGATGATTTTTTTAACCTTGGAACGATTAACATCAGAGCCAGACAACTCTTTATGGTGGGGGCTGTCCCGTGCATTGTAGGATGTTAACGCAGCACCTCTGGCCTCTACCCACTGGATGCTGGTAGCACTGCACCTCCTGGTTGTGACAACCAGAATTGTCTCCAAACATTGTCAAATATCCCTAGGGTGGGACAAAATTGCCCCCAGGTTGAGAACGACTGAGATAAATCATTTTCCCAAGTCACACCATGTAAGCATCGCTCCTAGACCCAACCCAAACCAGAACCTGAACTGCTAGCCATGTACGTGACACACGGCACAGTTCACAAGGCATGTGCACACAGGTTATTCCACTGGGGTCTGAGAACACTTCTGCGGGGAGAGCAACGTGGGTTGGCTGTCTTCCTATCTCTGTTAAGGAAACGGAGCTTCATAGAGTTTGTCACTTGCCTAAGATCTCTGAATTCTCAATTTGTCAAGCTACCACTCAAAAATCTCTTTTTGGTTTGTTTGGTTTTTAGTTTTGTTTTTTTTCCCCTTTCAAGTCAGTATTTTTTCCACTCCGCCACAGTTTTACTAAACAATCGTATTAATCTTAGGAATAAATTCCTTGATCAAATATTAAAGAGAAATATAAATTCTCCTTGAATAATTAGGTTTTAGCATTTTGAAGTAAGTAGAAAGTCAAACAGAATGAAGGAAAGGAAAAAAGGAAGGAGGAAGGGAGGGGAGAAGGAAGGGAAAGGGATTCGTGAACTCATCTGACTGCTCTGAGGTTCTATCCTCACTCTCACCAAAAACAGACCCCAAATATATATCACAAGTCCATTTGCATCCCAGAAGAACTGAGGGGGAAGGGGCCTTTGGGTTTCATTACAGGGTGGCCCCAGAGCATTGAAACGTGTTTTATTTCTGACTCAGAGGGAAGACTGACTCACAAATACCACTTTACCACGGAGCCTTTCGCTGAAGGTCTCATGGACAAAACCAGGTCAAATGCGAGGCAGCTTGGAGAAGATCAGATGAGCTCATGGCCTAGGGCAGAATGTCTGCAGATGTTTGGGAAGGAAAGACTTTGACAGCTGGGATGTTCGTGACTTCGAGGCAAAACAAAACTCCTGGCTCATTGGGAGCCAAGACAATGCCTAAAAAGAAAACAACACGCCTTGGTTAACCACTAGAACTCTCAGGCCTTGTCCCATCTGCTAGGAAGTGGCGATATCCAAGAACCACTAATGATCCTGATGTGCTCCGTGCACTATCATCCCTGGCCTACCCAGCTGCTAGAGGCCATGTCCAGTCCTGGAGGCACAGCAGCTGGCCCAGCCTTGGTGAAGTGGGACTGTTGGGGGTGGGAGTGGGAGATGTGAGTGTTGTGTGAGCAGAACACCCAGGTGAAACCAGCTTACAGGCTCCTCTTTCCTGCCTCCCTTCTGTCATAGCCCAATGCAGAACAGCAGACAGCCTGTGAAAGCCAGGAGACCATATTTAAGCCCCCGCTTCGACTCTCAGTCTTTGATTTCTCTTAGTGCCAGTTCCTACATCTGTAAAACTATATTCGTGTACTGTTTCCCAGGCTTGTGGTGACAACTAAATGAAGGTGTGTATGCAAGGCACCTAGCATAACGCATGACATACAGAAGGTGCTCAATAAAGATTATGGGCTGCTTCACTGTTGAACCCAAAAACCTAGGCTCTTTCCTCCACACTGGCCTCCTCCGCTGCTGTCAATCCGCATAACTGAAGGCAGTTATGTGAGTTTAAATTCTGCTCCCCCACCCTCTTCAGTTCACAGCTCCCCAAAATGCTCTCTCCTCTTACTTCAGGGATTTCTCCTTCCTTTCATGCTGTAGCCGCTTCCGAGAATTCTTCAGTGAAAGCTCTGGCTTAAATAGAATGGCACTAAATGCTATTCCAAAAAACTGCTTCCACAGTGAACGCCTGGCACAGCACTGTACTTGCTTAGTTCTTGTCGTGCACAGGATAGTTCCAGTACATTCACTCCCTGCCCTGCGAGAGCGTTTTCTAACTGACATCCATCCATGCACATGAAGTCATGTATCTCGAAACTAGAGAGAGAAAAATTGAGCAGGAAAAGAAAGGAAGAATTTGGGGTAATACTTTTCTTTATTTTTTAAATTGATTGGATGAAAAAAGACTCCAGGGAGGGGGGAAATGGTCCTTTAAAAAAGAAATCCCGATCAACAGAATTTTTAACCAATGGTTACAAATAGCAAAATCCTAAATAATTCATATAAATACTTAAATACCTAATTTACTATACCTCCCTTCCTCTCCACAAGTTTATTAAGCAGGCCCAACCTTATTTTCACCCAGTAAAGACTTCTGCTCCACCACCCTCCAAAAAAGATAGAAAACTCAGAAATCCATTCGAATTAAATTGTGAAAAGCTGACAGACATGGAACGTTACTCCCAGAAGAAGCTGCTTTTCAAACAAGAATCTAGACTCAGGCTGAAGGAAGAGCAGACATCAGAAGAGTGAGATTTAGGAAGAAGGAACACGCGGAGCAACCTTCCCATTAACCCACCCTGGAGAGTAAGAAATATTCTTCCATTCAGGATGGCTTCTTGGCCTCCACCAAGGATCTCCTTCTGTGGTTTCAATGATGGATTGAGGGGAAAAGTGAGGCAAATGGGTATGATCCAGGCCCCAGGGAGGTGTGTCTTATTACACAAAGCAGCTTCCTTCCTCAATCACAACAAGCATACACAGCTGTCTAGTAGTCCCCTCGTGTCCACATGCCTCTTTTTTACCATAACAACATTCTTTACCTTTGGGAACGGAGACACATCACCAGCCCCTTTGCAGCTAGATATGGCCACGGGACGGAGCTCTGGCCAATGACAAGGGTCAAGTGGCAGCTTCCAAGAACTTAATTAAAAAACAGTACCCTTGTCAAGTCTTCTCCATCCTATTGCTGAAACGCAGTGCTCACCCTGGTGTCCCTGAGGAGTGCACCAGCCACAGCGAAGTAGTGTAGTAGAGACAGCATGACCCTCACATCCATGGGCACCAGAGCTGCCCTCAACCATCTGCCTATACTTTTATATGAGACAGAAAGGGACTTCTGTCTTGTCCAAGCTATTATTCAGGATTTTCTCTTACTTACAGCCCAACAAAGACAACAGGTGAGTGTAGGTTAACCCTGCAAACCTCCTGATTGCCCCTTGGATTTATTTGTGCTCTAACCCAGCTCATACCTAATGGATCAGCCTCGGTGAATAATGCACATGTTTATCACTTCTTCTCTGGTTAAATGCCTGAATGCCAAACCATTGCCCAAAATAAAAGTCATAAAATACAGTCTACTTCTAAGTTGAGAGAGCCTTGCACATAAATCCATGTATGCACACCCAATGTGTGTTATAATATATACACACTTCTCATGGAGATAGCAGCTACATAGGTGGAAAGCCTTCTTTCCAACATGCCACATCTGGGTAAACTTCAAGAGCCAATTGCCTTTTTCACTTTGTCAAGGAGTAGAAAATGACTCATTGTATCTAAACGGGCTTAAGTGCCCCCTGATTTATTTACCTATCTGCATTCAATTAGAAAAGTGCCAGTTATTTTCTATTTATTTATAGACGTCACTTTGGTTATGCCGGTGCTTTACTGCATGTTGTTCACTTCCCGCGAGCAGAGAGGCGTGTTTACAGAGCCCTTACCCATAATTAGTGTCACTCAGTGGAACAAGGCACCTCTGTTTTGTACCTGCCACAGCTGTCATGCTCTCTTCAGAATGAATTGCACTGATGGACGACTTGAGTCACCCATTTCTTCAAAAAGTAGCATAAAAAGTGTTATTGCAGCGGGGCTGGTGCTCAGGGAAGCCATATCAGGTGTTACACCCTGTGACAGCCCAAGCTCAGAGAGAGCTTCCTCCATTACATTTCCAGTTAATTATTCCTGTTCTCTTCAATAGCTCCATGTCATAAAAACGTGGCATGCAGTCAATTCGGATTAGCTTTATTCTGTCAGGTGATGGCAGACATCAGACAACACATTAATCAGGGAACTTGGCTTGGGGACTCTACATGTGACTACCATCGGCCATGTTTAAGTGGAGGGGGCAGGGGGGCGGAGAAAGCGTTTTTATGGGTATATATTTCATCAGAATTCCAATAAAAGTGCCATGTCTGTTTGAGAAAAATATAACATGCCCCACTGCTGTGTTTAATTTTTCTTTAGGACACTTTTCTATTAACATAAATTGCTTTAAGGAAAAGCATGTTGTAAGTAATATTTTTCTCCAAACATGAAGCCTTATTAAAACCTCAAGGTACTTTTTAAAAAAATCATCATGTTCCTCTCTACTCTTGCTTTCGGTGCCCAAAATCCAGTCACAGGCCAAAGAGACTTCATTCCAACGCCACGCCAAGAGTGGGCAGCAAGAACTGAAGCCACAGCTCAAGGAATTCCCCAGGCCTTCCCTGTGCCAGCCAGAGCAGGTACCGCATTACACAAGCACATTTTATCCCAGTGGGAGCAAAAGCCTCACGGAGCTCTGCCTCCCAACCTGCCAGCGCAGTAAGTGAACTCTAGAAACTTCCTTCCTTCTGCTTCCAACGGTGTATACACAGTTCAAATGAAATAGAGAATTAAAAGTCTCTTGTATTAGATCAGTGATTTTCAACCTTTTTCATCATGGCACACAAACTACTAAAATTCTATGGCACACTCAAAATATATTACACCGGTATGACAAAATCAGGCATAATTTTGATTCATTCACACTGGAAAGCTATTGATGTGTTGGCTATTGTTATTTCTTTTTTATATTTGACAATCTAAGGGAAAAGAGGTCAGTGCTCCTGACTAAAGAGCCAGGTATTACATGTTTTAAAAACTCTTGTGGCGCACGGGTTGAAAAACGCTGGATTAGATTAACGTGAGCACTTTCCCAGGAGTGCTTTCTGCCTTGGGCAATAGCAGAGGTCACCAACGCTGGCTTAATCCACAGACACGACTATCACTTGCTGAAAAGACGTTTGGAGGTAGCTGGGCCCCATTGGTTTGGAGAATTTGTGATGTCGTCAGGAGTCCAAGCCCTCATCCTCCTGCTGCATATAGGCATTCATCCTCAAGCATGTCACCTCATGGTCAAAAGATGGCTCCAGCCATCTGGTGAACCTCCTAATGTGTCTCTCTTATTACCGAAAAGTTAAACTCTTTTCCATCCATTATTCCCAGCCAAACTGGTCACATAACCACCCCTAGATGAGTGGCTGGAGTTTTTGTCTCTGAAGTGGGTTGTGGATAAAGAAGAAAGGAATTGGAAAAGGCTCATGAATCCACCGAAAAGTCAGCCATAGGGAGGCCCCAGGTAATGCCGGGAAGGGATTGCTTGCGTCAGCCAGATAGTGGTCTTCCTGCTCCACTTAATTTAGACTTGTCGGTACAGGCTTACTATTACAGGAATCTGCTCTTCACCCTGCAGTCAGAGAGATCTCGCTAAAATTTTATTTTAATCAAGTCCCTCTTCTGCCAAAAATTCTTACTCACTTCCCACTCATCTCAGAATTTAGTTCAACTTCCTTAATATGCTTCATAGTGCCTTTAATGGTTCACTTCTTTTTACCTCTAGAGCCTTCTCTCAAAAACACCACCGCTTGTACTTGACGTGGGTTATTCTGAAGTATTTTCAGTTCCCCACCTGCATCCCATTCTCTCATTTCCATGTGCTGCTCTCTCTGTCTGAAACACACATACACACACACGTTTGCCTGGGCAATCTCTCTTTTTCTAATGAGACATAATTGATCTATAACATTATATTAGTTTGGGGTATAAGAGATAATGATTTGTTGTATGTATATATGATGAAATGATCACCACAGGTCTAGTTAACTTCCATCACCATACATGGTGACAGTATTTTTTTGGTGACGAGAACTTTTAACATCTACTCTCTCAGCAAATTTTAAACATCAATGTAATTTTATTAACTATAGTCACCATGCCACATACTACATCCCCAGAACTTATTTATCTTATATGGTTAATCTTTCTTACTCTTTAGATCTCAGTAGAGGTAATGTAACTCACTTCCTCTGGGAAACTATCCCCCACTCCAAGGCCAAGTTCATTGTGCCTCCCATAGACTGTCCCAGAATCCTATACTTTCCTATCAGCCTATGGGATCCAGGACAGGATCCTGGGGAGAAAAGGAGGCAGATCTAAGGGAAAGAATAAAGATAAAAATCAAAAACAATTTTTACCTATTTCTTTCACTTAAGCTGATTCCAAGTCCCCAAAGTTAGGAAGGTATTTCCCACGGCCAAGCAGTTCAGTGCAGTGGATAAGAACATGTGCTGTATGCAGACTCACTCTGCACCCGGCTGCAGTCCCAGGCGGGTGCTTTTTCATCTGCCACAGAAACATTCCAGAGTACTGTGACTGCCTTGACCTGTTGAGGGTGACACAGCTGCCCTGGGACACGGTAAAAAAAAAATAATAATAATAATAAAAAAAGAACATGTGCTGTAAAGCCAAAGTGTCTCAGGTCACCAGTTTAAACCCCGGCTTCGCCACTTACAAGCAGAGCAACGCCGTGTACATTACTCGCCCTTTCTCCGTTTCAGTTTTCTGGTCTGTAAAATGGGGATAATGGTATCACCTACCTGGAACAGATGTGACTGCTCGGTTGCCTATTCAACATCTGCTCCCCACCGACCACAAAAGTCTTCTGAAAAAGGCAAAAGATGGCTCTAAAAAAATGAGACACACAAAAAAGTGGGTCCCCTCTGCTTCCACTGGGGGTTGACATAGAGAGTGTACCCGTTGAAATTGCGGCAGTCATCTTGTGAACCTAAAGGGCGCCAACCTAAGACAAAGACACACCGAGAACAGCTGAGCAAAAAGGACAAACTACCAGGATTCTTAAAGGTGTCAAATGACACACTGACCCACCTGGAAGCCGCTCTGCCTTTAGAGTTCTTATTTCTACAGACTACTCATTTCTCTATCACTTGAGTCATTTATAGTTTGTATTTTTTATACTTACAATTGAAAAAAAGTCTTAGGTAATACCCTTCCTCTGAAGATTGTGAGAATAAAAAGAATGTACGTAAAGAGCTCAGGGCAGGACCCAGCCCAGAGAAAACCCTTGAAGGCTGATGTCAATCATCGTCATCATCCAGGGGACTCTTCTGGGTCAATGAAAGATTGTTCCCAATGCACCTTGGCCAGTGCAGACAGTTGCAGAGAGTAAGCTCCTCAAAGGAAGAGACCTTCTCTGGCTAAAACTCACTAATTTCCATCATTATCCAGGCCATGGCCCAAGACTCTACAAAGAATAATTAGAATAATTTCCGATTATAACATGGCAGTCTCGGAAACCCTGTGACTGTTAAATGATACCAGAATATTAAACTTCAAATCATGTCTATTTGTTTTTTAAGAATTTTTTCAGGAAACTAAAATCAGACACTTTAAAACTGGCAATTATTGCTGGTTGCATGTGGTTGCCATGAATGGCCCAGTTCTCTAAACTGTTTGATTTATTTGGGGGAATGTTAATTTACATTTGTCCCTTTCACTCATCACTATCCCTTTATTACCAAACTTTATTACTGCGGACTATAAATTCCTCCATCGCATATGGGCCGCATAACTTTCTGGGATACCTAATTAACAGGGTTTTTTTTTTTTCTAAACTGTAATTATAACAAAATATGGTACATTTAGCTTAATTTTCAATTTAATGCTTGAAGGTGCATAGGAAATTTAGCTCCGTGGCTCAGAGATGGGGAAAGTTGCCATGTATACATTCGATTCCAAAGAGTGTGTCTGCGGAACAGATGTTCGTAGGAGCAAAAGAGAGATGGGGATAATGAAAAAGTGTATATGAAATGATATCAATGATTAAAGGCCAGGATGTAGTTCATGCTCATTAATAGACGAGGAGAAAGGCATAGGAAAGGGAAATCTCAAAGTTATCAAAGAACATAAAAGACACTTCATTCTTGGCACAGGCAACCTGCCTTCTTCCTGGCTGCTTCACAAACATCTTTCTTCCCTCTTCGTGCAGACCAGCAGCGTGGACCTGCAACCACTGGATGTGTGTCCTGAGTAGGAACGAACTCCTGTGAGTGCGGGGGACATGGGACACATTGGGAAAGCTAGTCCTAGGAGTGTTTTTCCTGAAAATATTCAGGAGCGTGGAAGCTAAGAAAATTATAGGTAACCAAAAATAAATTTCAAATGCCTTCAGCACTCATGCATAGGTTCAGTTTCCACTTCTCCCTGCCACCCCAGCCACTTATCACAGTCCACTCTTAATTTATCTGAGCAGAGATGTATATAATTCCCCTTCGGACTGCATTTATGAGTGCCTTTGGAATGCGTTTTACTTTTCTTATTATAGGAAGGCGTCTGATGGAAATTCAGGAAGAGTTCAAAATCCATGGTACTTGTTTGGACTCTTTGCGTCATTCATCTGTCTGTGTTATAATCAACACCAACTCAGACTCACAGTGCCTCCAGAAAAAAGGGGAGATGTACTGGCTCACATGATTGGAAAGTCCGGAGATAATTCTAACTTCAGGTAAGGCTTGATCTAGCAGCTCAAACAGTATCAGCAATTATCTGGCTTCCCTCCATCTCTCCGCCCTGCCATCTGTAGTTTGGCTTTATCCTCTAGTGCCCCTGCCCTCTTCTCCCTGCCTCACTCTTGAAACTAAGGGCTCTTCCTCAGGTCACAAAATGAATGTCCATCTCCATTCTTACACACTCACACCACGCAATCTAGTAAATTCCATGGAGAAGAGAAAGGAAACTCTCTGTTACAGAAATCCTAGCAAAGGATTTCTCCCATTTAAATGGATATTGTTGGATTAATGGTCTCTCCGTGAAGCAATACTGTAGTCAGAGGAAAACAGATATAGCGATTGGCTTAAGCCAATTAGGACTCTACCATGAAATTTTAAGGGAGTTAAAATTCTACTCCCACTGCATGGTAAATATGGAGAAAGGAAGCTTTTCCAAAGGAAATTTGAAGAACTGTAAACCAGGAAGAGAAGCAGTAAGCAGTAACACTGTGTCCACTCAGGTAGCTTACCCTAAATGAGTGGCCACTCTCTGTCTTCTCAGAGATAACACAGATGGGACACTTTGGGGGTGTCAATGAGATGACAATGAACTACCCTTAAAGAACTATAATGTGGATATTAGATGGATATGGATATATTTCCTTAGTATACTCCTTAGGTTAACCTTTCCTTTTGTGACTCTAGAGGACAAAAATCAGTATTTTACGGCCCTGGCCAAGTAGCTCAGTTGATTAGAGTGTCATCCTAATATACCAAGGTTGCGGGTTTGATTCCTGGTCAGAACACATACAAGAATCAACTAATGAAATGCATCAAAGTTCAATCTCTCTCTCTTTCTCTCCCTCCCTCCCTTCCTTTCTCTCTCCATCCTCCCTTCCCCCTCTCCTCCCCCTCTAAAAATCAATAAATTAAAAGATTAAAAATCAGTACTTTGCCCTGCCTCCCACCAGTGATGGTTGAATGCCTGTATCCACAAGAGAAATTCAAGGTGTTAACTTTCCCCTCTAATTGCTTGTGTAACACCCAGTCTATAACTCAAAAGTCCTAAAATCCACAGCATACATTTCATCAAGTAATTCATCTGCAAATCAAACAAGAACCAACAATTTTTTGGTGGATATCACGACACCCTTTTTGCAGAGCTACCGCAAAAGAAATTCATTGCTATTTCTCCAGTGTTTAGGGCAGAGTGTGTCTCAGAGTAGAGGTGAATAAATAATTGAATATTCCTTTGACTGACTGAATGATTGAATAAGGTGCAAAAACAGATATAAAAGTAAAAAGGGACATGGTCACAACCCAAGCCATACATCATCTCCTGGTGTCCCGCCATCACTGAAGCCAAGGTCCCTGATGAAGCAGATGACCATTCATAACATGGCTTAAAAATATATTTGATTTAAGTCCAACTGGGCCAACTGGGGGCCTACTTTCTCAGTTGGTTCATAGGGCATTAAGGACTTGGAGCAAAAGGAAAATTAAAATAGTTTACACCTCTCCAATTGGCTCTTCCTCCTAAATTCAGTGCCAATGCTTACACACCTCTTTCCCTTTTCCCACCACAAAAGGACACTAGATTGACTAGGGATGGGGAAAATTTGGATCAGAAAAGTCTGCAAAACCCATTAAATTTTAAATGTGGTTCCAATAAGTTGCTAATTTGAGTTGAAAATTAGAGAAAGCTAAGAATAAAAGATTATTCCATCTAGCTAAGCTTCTTCAGATAAAGGGCAAATTGAGAAGCAAAAGCTAGAAATTAGTCATAGGTACTCTTTCATATACATTTTGTTTTAACTTCTCAGGTTATCGCCCATCAGAACATCCCGCTGAGAGCTCTCCCTACTGCAGAATTACAAAAAAACCACGCTGCTGCTCTCCGCCCCGCCGTCGCTGGTGTGCTGTGGACTGTCTTCACTTAGCAGTTATTGCCACCCCAGAGCCTGGAATTACGGAGCCGACAAGAAACCGACAAGGTCCAGCGCAATCGCATTGGTAAGCCTGCACCTGGCAACGTTTGTCTGTGGAATTCAGTTTCCTACATTGCATGTCTTTCCCTAGCACTAATACTATCATTTAAGAAGAGAACAAGAGCTAGGCCAAAGTCAGGGTTGGTTATGCCATAAATAACCTCATGTTCGAAGCAATTTATGCAGCTGCCTGGTGAGCCAGGCCTGAGAGGCTGGCACACACAGCTGCCATGTGTATGGCCCAGTTGGGGAATGTTTTGTGCATGGAATGTGGCTATTGGCACGACTTTGTTCTGTACCTGGACCGGCTTGAATTGCTGTCTCATTGCCAGGAAACCTAGCAGACCTTTGGGAACCTGTTAGGAAAAAGGCCATATATTTCATATGACTTGTGAATGGAAAGATGGATGGTGTCAGCAAGCCATTTTTGCCGCCAGACCGAGCATAAGATGAGCATACCGAGGGCTTAGGTTGTGCAGAAAGACCCTTTTCACAGACAACTATGCTGTAAGTAATAGCAACAATAATAACTTCAATGCCGCGAGTGTCCACTGCGGGCCAGGTGGTATGCTAAGCATTTCAGAGGTGGTATTTCTAATTCTCACCACCATCATTCAAGGTGAGTGTGTGTATGTGTATCATCATTTTACAAAAAGCAAGCTGATGTCCAGAAGACTTGCTTAAGGCTAGTAATGTGCCGGCAATGAGAGGCAGACTAGTTATCTCCAGCTCCTGAGCTCTCCTTTTTTTCTTCCTGCATCACACTATCTCCTGCCATGCCTGCCTCCGCCCACGTGGACTAGGAAGCCACACAAATAACAGGTGATCCTATGTGCTCCAAGCCTCTGGACTGACCAGTGGGAGGGCTCGAATGAATAACACACGCATCTCAGCACGTGGATGCAGCCCTCACCTGGAAAGCCTCTCTTCATGCCACTTCCCTGTCCAGAGCACCAAGACCAGAAGGAGGTTTTCAAACTGGGTGGACCTGGACGGTTTGGAACACAACCATCTCTCCATGATACCAGTCCTCCCCAGCTCAGGATGGAGGGCTCCGCTAACAAATGGTTTGAATTACAGGGAATTTGAATGTGCTCTCTTTTCTTGGACAGAGTTGATGCAATTATGAAATAACCCCATTTTGGAAGTGTGTTGTCCATATGCCGCTACAGCTGAGTCTTTTCACGAACAGCAGACTCCTGACCGTTTCATGCGGAGTCACACCCCCACGTGAAAAGTGGACATCCATAATCCGTGAAAGGATGCAAAAGTGAAATGAATGCCATGGCACTGGAAAGTCAAGCTATTGAAATCTAGACTGTCCGAGTGGGGGGTGGGGGCCGAGTTAATATTATTTAGAAAAGGAACAACAGCTGTTTAATGATACTTGAGGAATTAGAAAAATCTCATAATTTGCCAAGATGAGCTAAATGTTGTGACATTAGATGCTGACATTGAAACATGCTCTCATACGAGTTCCCCACTGCTTACTCACTTCATTTTTAAAGGGGAAAGTTTTTTTTTTCTTTTTGGTATTAGGAATTTTCTATTCTTGGACTCAATCTAAACAAATTTTCCATCCTTCCCATAGACTACTTTGAGCTATGCGGGGAGGGGACAAGTCACTCTAAAAATTAACTAATTAATTAAAATCAACTGCTCTGGTCTTAAAACACCAAGTGGCTGGAACAACACACTGGAAATCTCACACACAAAAAACAATATTAATATAGGCCTCAGGAATGAAATTGTACCAATGTCATGACAAATGCTTCCTAGAATTAAAATTGCGTATTTGCACATGATGAGCAGATTTGACTGTTTGAACATGTCATGGGATTATGAGCCCCAGGGTCACCATGCACGAGACCTGCTAGAATGAACAGGAGAACGTCCCACAGATGCCCACAGAGGTCCTTTCACTTCTCCACCTCTGTCTCCCTCGGCTTCTCCCAGCTGGGTCTGCCGATCCCCTAACCTGTGTAGACTCAGCCGCCATTGTTCTCCCTTCAGCCCCACTCCCACTCGAGAGCAACTGGGTTCAGAGAGGGGAAGTAGGCAAGTAGTCTTGACCAGCTCCTCTCATTCTATCTTACTCTTGCACTCTGGCCTCCCTTCACCAACCCAAAGGCACTTAATATAATATTATGTCTTCCCTTTTATGTTAATCCAAGTTCTAAAGCCCCAGTCCTATCATTCATAACCACTGAGCACTCAGGTTCCCCGAGTCATAACTTAGTGCAGTGGATGTTGTAATGCGCTTCTCAGACCCCCTTTCAGGAAGGAAGGGCTTACTCCCCCAGCTTCTGGGACCATGGCTAAAAGATAGTCTTGAGCTGCTAAGCCATCTTTGAGAATTGCTTCTGTTGAAGAAAAGTGATCCGAAGTCACACTTCCTTCCAGCAGCAGCCCCATCTGATGACTGATCAAGGTGGGGACATAAAGGCCTGACCCGCCGTGGATCTTCCCCTCCAACTCAGGACAATTCTGAGGGGTTCTCTCAAGTTTCCCCATGGGGACAGCTAAGGCCTTTGTTAGGACAACATTTCGGCTAACTCCTCTCTCTGCTCAACCTTTTTTCCCCCGACTGCTCCTTCCTCAGATGTTGATTATGAGATCATTCCCAAATAAACCTCCCGCATGCTGATTTGCTTCTCAGAATCTACTTCCTGGGGAGCCCAACCTATGACACTTACCCATTCCTGCAGTGACTCCCTCCAGCAGTGTGGTATCTGTACCTGATCTTGAGCTTGAACAGAGGCCCCATCTTATCCCAGCTCCATCCGTATAGTTTCAGGGCTGGGTTTCTGCTCAGGGGTCCACAGATGTCCTGACTCCTGCTGAAGGTCAAGCTGCACCACAGCTGCATGGGACCCGAGATGACAGCTGAGGATCTGCATGGCACATCAGCTTGTCACCCTCCCAGTAGGCAACCCCTTCAGTCCCCCACACGCCCCATGCTGAGTATGTGCCAGAACCAAGACAGGATATTTCTTCCTCCCGCCCTTTTGAACACTGCCTGTTCTACCCACTGGGTTAAGCCTCTGCAGAAAACAGGACACCCCAGCACCTCCCTGCACAAAGGGCCTGCCCTGCCCTAAAGAGTGAGCTGGGATCAAGCCGACCTCCTTCCACCACCACTTGACACCCATCACAACAAACCCTGTAAGTGACACGTCACACAGGTAGCCCAATGGGATCTCAAAAGTGATGTGTGAAACTCAGATATTGTTGTGTTCCTCCTGTAACCTGATTTTCTAGAAAGGGGTAAAAGTGAATATAATCCAGTGAGCATGGCTTCCGTCCCTTGTGAATTCCAGAGTGGATGATTGAATAGCTAATTAATGAGCAAAGGCAAGAGAAAGTGCTGATTGCTAAGGGGCTGTGTGGATCCCCCATATACAAGTCACTATATTCTTGGGACAATTCAATTTAAAACAATGAGCATTTGTTGGGGACGTAAGTTTCCCATCAGGTGCTGCACTAAGTTTTACAGGGAAGACAAGACAGTAAGGTGCAAGCCCAGCCTCGGCTGGGCTAAGACAAAAGCCAGCACACTCTGACAGAGCTATTGTCTGGGGAGCGAATAATAGAAGACAAGATGCCCACTAGGGATTTAGCATCAACCAGCAGGGAAGCCTTTTGAGGTATGAGTCAGACTTCCATTTCTTACCTTGTGCTAGTCAACACAGCAATCCCAACACAGAAGAAAAAATAAAATACCTGCTTATTAGGTGTGAATGATGGAGTACAAAGTGTACTTCCAGCATTCTCTCGGTAGGTTCAAATAATAGAAGAAAATTCATTTTTCCTAGTAACAAGCAAGGAGAAATGTAAAATCTTAAAGTGAAAATCAATAGCATAAGAAAAAACGTTTATGCTGTAAGCTCGATTTAAAGGCAGAAACAAGACCATGCCTAAACTATGATTATGGGTAGGTAAAAATCCCACATGAATTTTATTTTAAACATACATAATCAATCACTCAAACACAAGTGAGGAACACTTCACTTCATAACCATTCAGGTTAAAAGACTTAGTGGTTTTAGTTAATTACAGGGTCATAAGAAGATAGCAACTACCTCACAAAGCTAATGAAATTGTCGGACACATGAAAATAAGTATAATGTTCAAGTCAAAAGCAGTATTAGTTCCCCTTTATTGGTGTGGGTAGATTTGCAGTACCTTAGGTTGACATGGCTATTCCATTTTAAGAGGGAAATTAGCATCCATCAATGGGAGATTGGTTAAATAAATTATAGTAATCCACACAATGGAAATCAGGTAGCCATTAAAACGATGATGTGTAGCTACATTTATTGACATGGAGAGATGCCCATGACCTGCTGTTTAATAAGGAAGAAGCAGAAGAACCTATATAATCCAGTTTCATATAAACCCATATGTCTGTTTTTAACACTTTCACATTTTAAAAATGCATGTTTATAAACATGAAAATGTAAGATATGGGACTGTTTAGCCTGCAGTAGAGAAGGCTGTTGGAGACAGCAGGAAGAAAGGGAGGTGTACGTGCTCATAGCCCTCAGGTACTTCCATTTAGCAAAGGAGGCAGTAAACTCAGAGATCCTTCCCACTCATCTTCCTACCGCGCAAATATAAACCGAGCACCTACTATATGTCAGTCGCCAGGCTACACACTAGGGATACACAGACATGCATGGATACTACAGAGAATGCATGGTCTAGTGGGAATGACAGAGGCTTGAGCAAATAGCTCAGTCCCTATACATACACCATTGTACCCTCTCCTCTGTCCTTGTTCTCTACCCTCTCTTGCTGCCACACCTTGCTCATACTTTTAGAAAGACTATATTACACTTTATTTTAATTATTTGTTTAGCCCTAGGTAGTGGATTGAATGAAGCCTCCCCCCTTACCCAAGATACGTCCACTAGGAGTTTGTGAATGTAACCTAATTTGGAATAAAGGGTCTTTGCAGAATATAATTAAGGATTTCAGGATGTGTCATCCTGGGTTATTCAGTAACAAGTGTCCTTATAAGAGAACAGCAGAGGAAGATTCGATACAGACACAGAGGAGAAGGCCAAGTGGGCCGCAGACAGGGTTTGGAGTGATGTGGCTATAACCAAGGAATGCCAACAGCCACTAGAAGCCAGAAGAGGTTCTTTCTCCCCTAGCACCTCGGTAGGGAGTGTGGCCTCACCAAAACCTTGATGTATGACTTGTATCGGAATATTGAGAGAACCAGTCTATATTTAAAAATTTGTTTACAATTTATTTTTAAGCCCCCGAGAGTGTAGTAACTTGTTATCACAGTCACAGGAAACAAATACTCATCTCGTTTCCACTCTGCCCTGGGATGGTTCTTAAAGAGAAAAAGCTCACTTTATTGCAAAAGAATAGGTGTGTATATATGGTACATAAACAGAGATACAGTATATCGGCGGTATTAAAATTCCATGAAGTAGGGGTGGGGGGATAAAAATAAGGTTAAGGAACACTAAACTAGGCCAGAACTTCCCCAAAACTAAAGACCATCTCATAGTCATCAGTGTGTCAGCAAAGTGCTCATAACCGTTAATTCATTCATTAAATAAATATATGAAGTCTCAGGGAGACAAATTTCACCTCAGCAGTGAAAAGCAGCGCCTACAAATAGAACTAACGGTAAGCTAGGTCTGCCCCTCAACACGGTAAGCACCCTATTCTGGAAGAATTCAAGCTAAAGGAGGATTTCCATTTGAAAAATGTCAGGGCTGGTATGGAAATATTTGTTAAGCTCCATCAGAACATGACACACAAATGCCTCGATACTAGGAACCTTGTTGAGTACTTGTCCAGCTGCCTTGGCTTCCAGACAAACCAAGGCCACATATTGCAAGTCTGAATGTCCATGACGTAAGCAGGGGTGTCCAACCTGCGGCCCAACACAAAATCGTAAATTTACTTAAAACACTATGAGATTTTTTTGGTGATTGCATGTCGCAACGTATTTAACGTGTTGCCCGAGACAACTCTTCTTCTCCCAGTGTGGCCCAGAGACACCAAAAGGTCGGACACTCCTGAAAGCCCTAACCATCACTTTAGAATTTCTATCAAGAAGGAAATATTGTGCAACAGCCTCATGAAAATTGGCAGTATTGCTTTCGACCTGCCCTGCTTTGCTTTTGCTGCTTCCCTTTCGCTATTCCCTTTTGCAAAGGTCCTAAGGATGCGACAAATTAAATGAATTCACAAAGAGTAAGAATCTTAGATAAGGCACACTATTACTTGCGGCCTGTCATTGACAGTATTTCCTGTTTAGTTTCACTACAAAGCGCTGGGGGATTTAATACGATTAGAGAGGAAGGATCCCACTGCGAACGCAAATTCAATACGGAAAACAAAGGCAAGGCTCTGTCTACAGCACTTGCGAAAAGACTGGATTTTTTTTAAATTAAGTCTTATATTTACATTAGGGAATGGTTTAACCCTCCTCTCAATTATCCAGAAATTGGGGAAGATAATTGATCAAAGAGTCTATAAATCTGAGTCACTTAGAGCAGCTGGTGTTTCACAGCCGACGTGTGGGATACCAAGGAAACCTTCAAAACAGGAAATATCAGACTCAACTCAAGAGAGTCGAGCTGCGGTGAATTTGTACTTTTCGGTTTCGCACAATGATTTTCAGATGTCTTCTGAAACCTGTGGCCAAGCGAGGGCGGCTTGGGCCACGCTTGCCCTTCGCTGGACTAACCTTGCAGGCGGTGAGAGCCGGAGGCCCCGCGGAGCTGCTTCGCCGCTGCCCAAGCAGATGAACCGGTGGGAAAGGTGTTTCAAATTATTCCGTCCTTAAGCGAAAACAGCTCCACAAAGCCTTCGGTTTAAAAAGTACTTAAGCATCTGCTCTTGGTTTGGTTTTACTTCTCCAACCAGAGCCACACGAGATGGCACAGCCAAGGCTGTGAGGTCCACTCCTGTCTTAACTGGAGGAGAATTTATGCCCCTCAGCCCTGTTAACACCCCACGATGCCAGGGGCATAAATCGTCACGTTATGTGAAGAAAGTTGCAGTTTTATCATTGACAGAGAGCTGTACCCTTTCGTGGCTAAAACCTGACTCAAAATTTCTCACTCTGGGGAACTTTTTTCCAACAGGGGGGAAAAAAAATGTTGGCTCTGAAATCTCATACACCATATCCCAGCAATTTGATTTTAAAAAAAAGAGAAAGAGGGAGAGAGAGAGAGAGAAAAGGTTAAACAAGTTGGCAGCAGGTCAAAAATATCACCATTCTCATTTTTATAAATGTTTAAAAGTTGAATCTGGATTTGTTTTCTGAGTGCAGGAGCCTTGGGCCCGGAGCCAGCCCGAGAGGCTACAGCCCCTCAAAGACTCTTCTCCCTGGTGATGCCCGTTCTGTAGCTGGAAGGCCAGTGTGAGGGTGAACTCCCCGGAGACCCAGGCTTCTGGAAACGCAATCACAAACAGAGCCTCCACCCCAGCCTGTTGCCTGTGAGCAGCACAACTCCAGCCATATCTATGCCAAAGAAGAGAAAGCAAGGCAGGAAATGGGGACATAAGTGGTTTTAGCTGGTGGGTCTGACAGTTGTCATTGTTCCCTGATCAGAGAATGGTCGCTCCTGTCCTGTGAGAAATCTTCCCATATATTGGGAACACTAATCCATATTAATCTCTTAGAGGGTGATCAGACACATAAGAAATCGGCTCTTGACTGTTCAGAATGAGCCAGTGAGACCCTCCTTTGAGTGGTGAGCTTCACGGTCGGTCACATTCAAGCGCTGTTTACAGACACCAAATCAGAAATGCCTCTCAGAAAGGATAGTGACAGTCCCATGACACAAAATTCAGCTGCACTCACAAAAGTGTACTTGCATATAGATTTCCGGAAATGTTACCTATTGCAGAAAGATAGATGTGGTGACGGCTGAGAGTCCCCTCAATCTCCTAAGCAAAGTCTTTCAGAATATCACAGCCAAATTCTACCGGGAGCTGGTGAAAAAAATTAACTTCCTGACCCTCACCCGACACACATGCAAATCGGATCTCTGGCGGTGGCCTGGATCTGCATCTTAAACTCTCTCCCCAGTGACTGATTTTGTTACAGCTTGACAACCGCTTCCCCAAAGCAGAGCGCCCCCCACAAACAGCATTCACAATGCATGCAGATGGACTCCACCTCAGCTTGGAAGAATCTGCACAGTCAGCAAGCACTCAGCAAATCTTACTGTGGTCATCATTTGGAATGAGCATTTAGGAGCCTTTGGGCAGTTAAGGCGTCTCAATGGGAAAGAAGAAACGCCAGGTGGAAACCAGACCACACCTTCCAAATACCCAGCACTTGGGCAGTCACACACCTTGTCTGAAGGCTTTTTCTCTTGCCCATGCCATTTGAAACTATTTGAAAGTGAGGTCTGTAACTCACCAGAAATGACAGGGGAGACACAGTCAGACCCTTCTGGGTTTGAGTCTGTCTCCATTGCTCTGTGTTTCTTAGTTCCTTTCTTGTGGTCAACCATAGGCATGACAAATAATGAAAATGAAGTTTAAAAATTGACTTCTACTAGAAAGGGAGGCTAAAACCAAATGAGGACTTCAGGATTAGATTGAATACAGTTACAGAAAGTTGCCATCCAAAAAGAGGGGCTTGTTCTCATCTATTCTTCAGAGTTCACTGGATATAGCAGACAACTGACTGATTTGCAGGAAGTCCTAGAAGCAAATAGGAGATAGTCCACATGTTTGAGGGGTGTTGCTGTTATTTAAACAGTATGCTTCAAAACAGGAATGGTTATTTTTATTTTTTGATCTTTCAGCTAGTAATTTTGATGGATTATGAGAACAGAAGCTAAATGTAATAAGGGGTCTGAACAAAACCAGACTTGTTTTTTTTTGAAAAAGGAAATGGAATATAAAGTAACTCATTTATCCCCAAATTGAGTCTCTAAGAAGCCATCTTATCTACCACAGATCAGGCCTCATAAATAATTTCTAATATCTGTGTTAGCATTTTTTTCTCTCAGGAGGAGGTGTAAGAATGATTCCAGTGAAATTCTGAAGACTCGTATTTACAGATGTTAAAAACTGGGAGAATGTTTTTGCCAAGACCCTAAAGCAGGACCTGTGGCCACAATAAATAGAAAAATAAAAGAAAAATTAAATGCTCTGAAAGGGTCAGGTTACAAAGGCAACAGATGTGCTGGACTGTGGGAGACATGGGAAGGGCAGAGACAGATGAGGAGTAAATGTCCTAATCAACACTTACTATGGCAGTGCATAAATTATATATATATATAAATATATTAAGCAAACTTATAAATATAAATATATAAAAATATATGTATACATAAATATATAAAGCAAACTTAATTCAAATAACCAATTTTTATCAAACACCTACTATGTGCAAAGAACAATGCTGACTTGGTGATGAGTATTAGGGCTGTATATTTAAATTTCATTTCCTTTATAAGAGCCCATTGTTTTGTGACAACATATGAATTAGATCACTAAGTTACTCTAAGATACATGACAAAATGCAGATTTGTAGATTTGAAGCATTTCTTGGAGCCAAAATGCAATTCTTGGGTATGATTAACACATTAGCATACCAGAGAGAAATAAGCATTGTTTATTTGGTTATGCCTACTCTGCGTTCCAGAACCAAAGTCAAATAAAGTCTGTCACGTAAGGTATCTATGTGTTTATCCAGCTATACCCACCTGAAGTTGGGACTACATGAAGACCGCAAAGGGCATGTGAAAAATGACTGAGCCCTAATTCAATAATAAGAATTATATGTAACATAGGTATACTTAACGTACAACAAACTTGAAAGTTTAATAAAGATAAATATATCTACAGCAGACACACATGGTCCAGGTAATAGCCATGAGATTAGATGTTCTGGCTATGTTGGTCATTGGTGTATCCATAGCATTTAGCATGATGCCTGACATTGGCTGGATATTCAGTAAGCATTTGCTGGATGAACAAATGAAAGAATAACTGAATGAATGAAAACTACCCACCAGAAAGTTTTAAGCGGTTAACTTGGAATAACACTAGGGCTAGGAACACGGACTCTCGACTGACATGGACTTGTGTGAATCAGTAGTGCTGTGGCCAAGGACACTGTGTAACCAGGAGATTGGCTACACGTGGAAGGATTGAGCAAATAAATATATCAAGGAAAGTGGGAGGCAGGTTTCTCACTATTGCAAAAGAAAACTGCAAATATGGGAAGCAAGTTGGCTAAAGTGCACATAGTATTAGATTGGAATTGTGGGTATTATTGTGAACTCATGGTTGTTTAGATGATAGAAAGACAGATAGATCTAGTTCTGTCTTTTGAAAAGGCCTAAAAACAGTGACACCTCAGTAACTAGGAGCACATCTAAAGCCCATATCTTAGCTACTAAATACCATTCTCCACTGAAAAGCATTAAAGCTTCTTGAAGAAATGGCTAATTCCAGAGAAAGTATAAAATCAGCCTGAAACATTTTTTTGTGCCAGAACACAATAAAGTACTCAAAGAATAATAGAGATATCTCAAAAAGACACAGGAGCCAGCTTGGAAGGACTCGTAACAGCCAAGTCTGGAACAATTTAAGCAGCAAAATATTGGGTTTAACCAAAAGGTTTACTTGGTTTTTTCTGTAAGATGGCTCTAGTAGCTTAGTTGTCTCTAACTTCATGTGAAACAGTTTTGTTAGATTGAATTGTGACGGCTGTCATACAATAGTGCATTTAAAAAAAACATCAAAATTGGTTAATTTTTGTGTAGCCATTTTAATACTGAAGATAGGAGAAAATATATAACATTTTAAGCATATCGTGCTTTGTTATTTTAAGAAAGGTAAAAACACAACTGAAATGCAAGAAAGATTTGTGCAGTGTACGGAGAAGGTGCTGTGACTGATCAAACGTGTCAAAAGTGGTTTGCGAAAGTCCACGCTGGAGATTTCACTGGACAATGCTCCCCGGGTGGGTAGACCAGTTGAAGCTGACAGCGATCACATCGAGACACTGAGAACAATCAATGTTCTGCCACACGAGAGATAGCCTACATACTCAAAATACCCAAATCAATAAAGTTATTGGCGACAATAAAAAATGTCTTTCATTTTACTGAAAAAAATCATACAGACTTTTTGGCCAACTCAATAAATAATACTAGTGATTGATTATAATGGACTGAATAAAATAGGAATTTGTGATTCTGTAGTGATATAAATAACAACGCTGACATCTGGGTCAGGGTCTGAATGAGAAGAAGAGTCGCGAGAATCCCAGGCAGTGGGACCAACTAATGCACACTTCCCTTGGTGAAGACGGCCCTGGCGTGTTTGAGGAACAGAGGGGGCCAGTGTGTCTGCAGTGGGCAGAGTGGGTGCAGAAAGGGTCGTGTGAGATGAATGGAGAATTGACAAGGTCTAGACTAGGCAGAGTTTATAATCAGCGCAAAAAAAATTAGACTTTACTCTCAGTGTCTTCAGAAGTCTTTTTAAGTATGCTCTGATTTACACTGTTTAAAACATGTTTAAAATCTCACTTTTGTATAGAGAAAACATTATAATGGTGCAAGAGTGGAAGCAAAGAAACTAATCGGGAAATTACTGTGGTTGTTCAGGCTACAGAGGATGATGGCATGGGGGAGAGTGGTGGTCTTGGAGATGGAAAAAGTGGGCAGTGTTGTGTGTATTCTGAAGGCAGTGTTGACAGGCCACGTTGATAGGTTTAACACGGAACCATAAAGAAAAGGAAAAATCAAGACAATTCCTAGATTGTTGGCTTCAACGGCTAGTGGATGACATGGCTGCTTACTGAGATGGGATGATTGGGAGAGAAGCAGATTTTGGGGCTAAGGAAAATATCAACAGTGCTCTTCCAACTGCCATGATAAGTTTGAGCTCCCTATGAAATGTCCAAGTGATGATGTCAGATAGATAGTTGGCTAGAGAAAATCTGAAATTCCAAGTGAAAGTCAGAGCTGGAGACACATTCTTGGGAGTCACTGGTATATAAGTTATATCGAAGACCTTAAAATTAGAAGAGATCACCCATGGGAAAAATATTGCTTGGGATTAGAAGAAGGCTCGGGTATGTACTCCAAAAACCTCCAGCATTTACAATTTAGAAGGAAGGAGGAGCCAGCAAAGGAGACAAAGAAAGAAAAGCAAGTGAGGTAAGAAGAAGACCAGGAGTGTGTGCATTGTGGAAGTCAAGATTTATTTTTTTAAAGAATTTCAAAAATGAGGAAGTGTCATATAGTATAATACTGCTGGGACTGGTAACATAGAGGTAATGGTACCCTTGACAAGCGCAGTCTCACAAGGAGTAGTGGGGAAAGAGCCCCCACCGGAATGAGTTAAACAGAGAATATGAGACCAGGAAGTGGACACAGCAGTTGTGGGCAACTCTTAAAAAGGTTTGCTAAGAATGGGGAGCAGAAAAATGGAGCAGAAGCTAGGAGGACAGATGGAGTAGAAAAAGGTTTGTATTTTATTTTGTTTTTTTAGACAGGAGATAGTAGAACATATTGTTGGCTCTAGTTGTATAAGTCCTAGACAGAGTAGGGACATTTGGGACACAGGAGAGATTTTCACAAACTCAATGGACTGAAAACAAAGGGACAGATACAGAGTACAAATAAGTTTCTGATAGGATGCGGCAAAAACACATGATGATGAGGAAGGCAGGGAAAGGATATGGGTAGGTTAACAAGTGGGAAAAAAATAGGAGAATTACTATCTGGCTGCTTCTATTTTCCTGATGAAGAATAAGATAGGGTTGCCAGTCAAGAATAGGGATGGAGTGAGGAGCAGAAGGTATAAAATAGTAATTTTGAAGTAAATATGATTGCTGCTATGTTGAACATCCATTTGAGATTTAAGACCAAGAGTTTAAAGTAGGAACAGTCAACATAGCTCAGTTTTTCTCCAGCCAAGTGCCAGCACAGAGTCGCTAGTTATGGTTTGAAGAAGGATTGGGGCTCTGCCAGTCAAATTCAGTAGGGATGAGTATGCAAGAAGGAAGGGTGTTAATAATGTCCATATAGTTGTGCAACATCTCATTTTAGCTGAATATAGAGGAAAGTGAGGGCACAGGGGGTAGTGATTAGAAGTGATGAGTCAATGATTTGAGGAACTCTACAAGGTCAATAAATTGTTAGTGGGTAAAAGACCAAAGGAGGGGTCAAGGATGTGGTCTGGAGAGTGGATAGCCACAGAAGGTGAAGATCAGGTCTTTGGAGGGGAGATGGTTGAAGAACTGTGAGGCCTACTTCAACAGCAAGATAAATTCATTCTGAAAGTGGATCTCAGTTTGCTAAATGGTCTCTCTTTTTCCGTATTTTCCCACTCCTTCCAAAGTGTAAGATGAATAATTTAAAAAGAGTAAGACATAAGGTAAACACTCAGAAAAAAATTTATTCCTACTAAGTAGTCCTGAATTTTTAAAAATCTGTTCATTTTGCTACAGAGCACCAAATGATAGGGAGAGTTGTTAGGCATTTGTAAGAATCTACACTTGCCATGGGAATATTCTTGTGTTTTAAAGGCTGTGTGTCATTAGACAGCAATTCTTTTTGTATCTATGATAGGTTTAGAGAGAGAGAGATACCACAAAAGAAGGGAAAAGCTTTTTTCCTGATTTTTGAACAAGAGACTTTGCAATTTCATTTTGTACTGTGCTTGCAAATCATGTAGCCAGCCCTGGCCATTTAGTATGTATGACATTGATGATGATAATGACAATGAAAAGCTTAGGGGGAGGGTGCAGGGGAGAAAGAGATAAGGAAAAAGAAAAGGAGGAGGCCCAAAAGAATGTTTTTTATTCAGAAGTCAGGACTTCTTTAGCACTTACTATCAGGCAGTGTTCCCGGTGCTTTATATATTTAAATAAATTTTACCCTGTCAACGATTCTTTGAGATAAGTACTATGATTGCTCCACCTTACAGTTGGGAGAGATTGAGGCCCAGAGAGGTTAAGTAATTTGCCCAGGGTCTCCCAGGCAGTAAGTTTCAGTGCCAGGATTCGTAACCAGATAGCCTTACTCCAGAGTCTATAATTTTCCACAACTTTGCCATTTTACCTTTCTGTATTATATCTCAACTACATTACTCGTACCTGCATCTTTATTAATCATGACAGATATGAACTTTACACAGAACTTTCAGAATATGAGTTCACTTTACAGTAGTTCCCCTATCTGCAGGGGCTATGTTCCAAGACCCCCAGAGGATGCCTGAAATGGCAGACAGTACCAAACCTTACATAGTATACTATGTTTTTTTCTAGACATACATATGTCTGAGAGTTTAATTTAGAAATTAAGCACAGTAAGGGACTAACAACAATAATGAATAATAAGATAAAATAATGATAATAATACACTATAACAAAAGTTATGTGAATGTGGTCTCTCTCTCAATATACCTTATTTACTCACCCTTCTTCCTGTGATGACGTGAGATGGCACAATGCCAAACCTATTTCTGAAGCTGTGTGACCGTCCCTTACTTGCAGTGAATGGCTCCGCGGTCACATGTTTTGAGGGGTCCCTTGCTGAAGTCTTCACATAGGCTCAGGGCTTCCCGGTGCAACACGTTGGCCTCAATAGTGCTCTTTAACACGTTTTCATGTTTTCTATCCACCGTTTTAGCGCCTTTTCCATGTTAACTCCGCATTTGTCACACGCTGTGGCCACGACCTTTGCGGGGTGAGGTACGACAGCAAAACTACCACGATTTCTTTTCCCTTCACAGTTTCACAGGGAACAGACCTGTTCTTACCGTAGATCTCAGCAACCTCAGCACGTGCTTTTTCTCTTTCCTTATTAAGTCAAGAACGGTCACCTTTTCACTTAAAGGAGGCACTTCTCGGCTTCTCTTTGGCGTGTCCAAACTGCCAGCACCACTCCGCCTGCGTTTTGGGGCCATCACTACGTAAAATAAGAGTGACTTGAACACAACAAGCACAGTGACACGGCCACAGTTGGTCTGACACTGCTCGGTGACCGACGCCCCAAGTGTCTGCAGCATGGGGACGCTGAGAAGGGACAGCTCACGTAGGAGGCAGGATGGGCAGGATCGCGCGAGATTTCAGCACGGTGCTCAGGACGGTGCAAAATTTAAAACGTAAGAATTGTTTATTTCCGGGATTTTCCACTTAATGTATTCAGGCCATGGTTGACTGTGAGTAAATGAAACCTCAGAAAGCAAAACATGGATAAGGAGAAAACTCCTTAGTTTTAGGTAACTTATGTTTGCCTTTCCACTCACAGAATTTTATTTATTTATCACTTAATTTAAGAATTGTCTCCTGATCTCTGAAGCCACGGCTAATGGAAGTGTCGAATAATCTTGAGTCTATAGTCTGAAGTCAGAGTTCTGATATTTAAAATGTTATCTTTGCTTATATAGACAACAAGCATAGGCAAGCATAATTTATTCACTCACCAATAATTATCTCGGCCGAGGATCTGGGTCTCCACTTGGCCTGAAACATTAATTAAAAAAGAAAAATCTTCGCCACATTTCCTAAATTCTGAAATACATATTCACACAAGACAGACTCTTTATGCAAAATAGACCATTAGGACTCGGAGCAAGGTCCCAGCTACAATTCAGAGGGAAGGGAAGCCTGACCGGGAAGTCCACAAGGCTAGCCTCTTACCTGAACAAGGTGCTCCTGGGAGTTTCTTTTCAAACTACTGGCTTTTATCTCTGCAACCAGCAGCTTCCCTGGACAGGATCCTCTGGTGTCAAATGCCTCTGGATTCCCTGTTACAGACTTTTTTCCTCTTCAAGAAGGGAATCATTTTCCCGTCAGACATCTACAGCCTTTATAATCAGTGCTGCATACATGGGATTGGTGTTACATCAAGATTACATTGAAGAAAAAACCAATTTGTGGTAAAAAGACTTATAAAGGGGAATTATTTTCATTAGAATAAATATTTTACAAATGTAGCTACTTTACCAGGCCCTGGCCACCCAACGACTTTTATCAGTTAACACTATCTCCAAAGACATGGGGGTAACACTTGAAAGAAACAATGTAAATAATACTTGTAGAGGCAGATTCCAGGGGTGACCATTCCTTTCTCTCTGGTGCTAATCCTGGACTTCATAGGGAAATCATGAGGCGCCCCTGAGAAGGGTGGGTTAGGGAATGGGGAAGGGGGAGGTCCTGAGGGTTCAACTACTTTGACCTCCATCAACTCCAGAAATACCCCAGGAGGCTGCATGTACACTGAGAGCTAGAAGTGGCATTTTCATGATGGCTGAAGGTCTAGCCTCTTCTCTATCCTTTGTTCAGAGAGTAACAAAGAAAATGCTGTCTACCTTCCACCAGGAATCTGGAGAATCACAGAGTAGCACACCTTCTTCACTCTTTTGCCCAAGGCTGTCCTGCAGCTTACCCACAACGAGGGGTAAAAATACTCCAAGGAATGAATAAAGGTATTCTACATAAGACAATGAATGAGGAGTATAAGGAAACTAGGAGTCAGAAAACTAAACCAACATGTCCCATGTCACATAATTACGGATTGTGAAGCTGAGCTTCAAACTATGTCCAAATAAGTACAAAGTCAACGCTTCTAGCTCCTGTGTTCTTCTGCCTCCTAATGCACAGCATCAGCAATTGGCGCTCCTGGAATTCAGAGATGCAGGAAGTTGAAGACAATAGGGCGATGCCTCTCTCCTTAGCCCACCCACAGTGCCTTTTGAAGTCTGAAGTTTTGTGTTTTGAAATTTGAAGTTTTTGGGATGTCCCAGGTAGGATCAGGGAGAAAGTAGCTGTTTGCTCTTTCACACGTGGGAAACAACAGCCAGAAGTCCATCTGTGATTGAAAAGCAGTCACTGCTGTGCCCACTCAGGTTTCACACTGGCAGGGATTTTTCTGCTTAATGTTATCATGGAGTAATCTGAGAGGATTTGGGTAATCTTTACAGGGGTACACAGCATTTCTCAACCTTTTGCATGAGATGACCATATACTACAGGGAGAAACTGGGCAGAGGCACAGGCAGCAGAAAGCCAAGAATCATCAGATAAATACTCTCAGAGGAGGACATAGAATGAATCTCATAAAACACAGGGTTTTCTTTTGTTTTTGCCAAATACCTCTGTGGGTGTCAATTCCATAAGTATGCCAGCTTCTTAAGTCATAACTTATCTTCAGAATGAAAAGTTGGCATTTTATGAGAGGCAAGGTTAAGTTTATTGTTGGCGCTCCTGGGGGCCATCTCTTCCAACAACTCTGTGGCATAAGTATTGGTACCCCCATTTTGAAGGTTAGGATACCGAGTCTTGCAGAAGCCCCAGGCACCCTGCTTCCTTCTCCTACTACATACACTTTACACTCTGAATCAACAATTAATTTTAAAAGTATTTTTAAATGTAACCACAGTAACAGCTGTTGAATCTACTGCGCTCTACAAAGCAGCAGAAACATGTTATAAAAATAGTAAGTAACTCTGCCAGTTAAATATGCAGAAAGAAGAAATACCCCAGTTGAGTAAAT
The DNA here is from genome assembly GCA_007922815.1 of Macrotus californicus. Classification (NCBI taxonomy): domain Eukaryota; kingdom Metazoa; phylum Chordata; class Mammalia; order Chiroptera; family Phyllostomidae; genus Macrotus; species Macrotus californicus. The sequence goes on from VMDR010001987.1 coordinate 87,678, forward strand.
CTCTGAGACCACCTCCTGAGGACTTCCTAGGCCATGTCGCTAAGGCAAAGCCAGCCTTGTGGCAGGAGTGACCGTGGGTGCCCAATGTATGCAGACACTAGCCAGGATCTGGCTGCGTGTTTCTATAGTATTCACTGACTCCAAACAAAAACAGCATTTAACTCCCAAGCTCCCAATCCTGATTGATTTTGCTCTTTCTTTTTTTCTGTCTTTTTACATCCAAAGTTAAATGATAAACTGTTTATTACTGACACGGCCTTTTTTCCCGACCCAGCAGTCTCCCAGACGATCTCTTTGGCCCTGGTTTTCCCAGGCGTCGTCAGCCCCATCATGGCTCCAGTAACTCCTGTGTTTGTCTGCAATTGCTCCAGGCAGATGTCTGAAAATCACCCACTGACAGATTTATGCTTGCCAACCTCTGAAACACCCTCTACCCCCACCCGCAAACCATATCATACTTGTGGGTGAAAGCACTTGGAGGCCAAGTGCACCGAGTCCTCTCAAGCATATGCAAAGCTAAGCTACAGAATTGCAATGGCATCCTGCCTGACTGCCCGCCCTCCACTACATTTCCTTATAAACCCCCGAGCTCCTCGGTAACGCACGTTTTCCTGGCCTGCTTTCTTCCCAAGATCTGGAAAGACTTGGGTCTCCAGGCTTTTGAAACAAGATTAAAAGGTCTCTTTTATAGCAACTTGCGGAAAAAAAACTCCTCAGAGGAAACGTGGTTGGCAGGTAGAAAAACCAGGACCTGTCTCCTTGAAAATCACAGCTGTGTTATCTTTTTCCTCCACTGATCGCTTCCAGATTATCTTTCGGGGCAGCCTGCCAATTAGCCAGCCCTCCGTGTCACAGAGCCCGTCTCTGCAGCGCTCATGTCTCCGCAGAAGGGAGCACGTTGGAAGAAGTGTAGGCAGGCGATGTGCAGAGCCCTGGGAGGGAAAACTTGGGAGTGGGTGTGCCCTCACCACGGCATGGCAAGTCGACACACGAAGGTGAACCAAGAGCCGGTGCAGCCAGGCAGTTTACCAAAGCCTCGGGAGGAGGCCAAACACAAAAGCTTCCTTTCTGAGGGGAAAGAGAATTGACATTGCAAGGAAAAACAGAGTAAAAGCACATCCCGTGTGAACCTCACAATGATGAAACCTGGGGTTGGAGAACAGAACCGTTTATTCAGTGTTTCCCGCCTGCCTTGAGCAGACAAGTTCTCCAGGAAGAAGCTGGAAGCACGTTCTTTCTCAGGCTGCTTGGCACCTGGCCATCGCTCCAGTCTGACCCGGGGCAGTGACGAACAACAGGCAGCCACCTCTGCTTTGGATGACTAGGCCAAACAGCCCTCGCTGTAACTTCTCTGGAAAGATCAATTGGAACGAGATGTTGGCAGGTCCAGGGTGTGCTCAGTGAAGGTCATTAACCTGGCCACATAGGAGGAACAGAGGTTTCAAGGGGAAAAGTTTTGTGCGGCATTCCCTGTTCTTGGTGCCAATGCAAAGAAATTGTGCCCCCAGGAAGCCATTGTTTTGGCAGGAATCATCGGGAAATTGAAATAGACACACAACCAATGGTATGTTCCATACCTACTACCGGCTGGGACTACACTAAGCACCAGGAACAAAATCTGCCCTACTGATTTAAAGAACTTAGAATCAGCAGCTCCTTAGAATCAACTGCATTCCTGTCTCTGGAATAAGCTTAGAAAATACTTCCTTAAACCAAGTTGAACAGGTTTCTTTAGTGGGGCTCTCCACAGCCCTCAATATGCTGATGTGCATGTTAGCAGCATTTGCCAAGTTCATTGACCATAGATAGAGCCTTTTGTTCACAGCATACTTCTTAAGCTCTCATTGGACATCCGTGATCCAGAGCACATTGCTATAGGCTTCTAGTAAGGAGATAGTGGGGACCCAGGGCAACAGTCCCCTTCAGGAAGTGACCATCTGGTTTTCTTTGTCTTAGAGTAAGGATGTCACTGTTCACTGCCTCTCACCCCAAATCATATGAACTATTACAGAGGCAGGTGTTGGTCTCCAGGCTGAGTGTGCTGAGTGTGTCATACACAGCACCTCATTACACCTCACACCAATCAGTGGCGGCAGGTGTGACTCTCCCATTTTCCATGGGCAATGAAAATGAAGCTCAGAGATTTCCAGATCACACAGGAGTGGCGCTGGAAAGCTCTACACCTAGATGGACCAAGATTCACACCCCACCATTAGCAGCAAGAGATCAAGCATTTTAGCTTGGGCCACGTGGTGAGGATGGATAACAAGGACAGCACCATCTCCAAGGGAGAAACACCCAGTTCCCTGGTACTGAAATTTCCAACTCTTGAATGCAAAAGAGCACTGTCATTTCACCTTGAAGTGTTTCCCTAAAATGTGTCTGATTTAATAAGACTGGTTGTTAATAAGGGACTCTGCTGTGCCTCTAATTATTAATTAGTATTTTCCACCAAATATACCCAAAACAATATCCATGATCTTTCCTCACATAACCACAAAAATTAGCAGATTAGCCTCTCTTCAAAGGCAGCAAATACCTACTCTTTCCTTAGAAGCATAGATATATTTCCTTAAAAATGAGGCCTTGGCTGAAGCTTCACTAAAAAATCAGCCCGTAATAATTCTTTTCTGAAACATTCTGCAAACTTTTATGGGGGTCGCTTTGGCATGGTCAATATTTTTTCAGTGGTGTCAAAGTTTTGTGCTTACCAATTCCTATTAAAATTATATATTTTTGCAGTTCCTAATAAAACTCATTGTATGGTATGCTAGAATAAATCTCAAAATCTCCCTGAAGTGCTAGAAACTTTCAGATATATGTCTATTAAATTTTTATTTGTCGAGCAAGTTGTGTGTGTGCCAAAATATGCATTTCATTGCTAGAATGGCCATAAGCCCACAATGCCGTGGTAGAACCAGGGTTGAGCACTGAGCTGTCTATCACTAAACATCCACATCCATCAAGCTGGGAGTGCCTAGTACAGCCTTCCAAAGGAATTCCCACTCCTTAAATACATTGGGCACTCCAAATACATTTGTTCAGTTCAACTGGTAATCCCAGGAATAGAAGATCAGATTTCCCCCCTTAAAATGGTTTAAGGTTTTTACCATACTTAAAATGTACCAATACAGTCAGGTTCTCTTTTACCCTTAGAATATGAAATTACAAACCAAAGCTAACAAAAGTGCTGTTTGTTAAGGCTAGGATGAATCCTTTTTAACTCTACCGTCAAAGAGACAGGACAAAGGGTCTACAGGTAAAAGCAGTAGGGAGACAGAGTTCAGATTAATATCATAACTTTCCAGAAAATTAAATATGTCAGTGCTATAGACCATCAGAAGATGGGTGAACAGTCTCATGGGGTAAGAAGTTTTTTGTTGAACATTATCTAGATCAGTGGTTCTCACAGTGTAACCCCTAGAACAAGCACATCACCATCACCTGGGGACATGTTAGAAATCAAAATTCTCAGTCCCCATCCCAGAAATCCTGGGGCTGAGGCTGAGCAGTATGGGGTTTAACAAGCCATCCATGGGACTCTGGTGCTGACTGCAATTGGAGGAACACTGGCCTGAACTACCACTTGGCAAGAATAATGCGAAGAGGATTCAACCAACAGATGAGTGATTGGACTGGGTAGCCACTCAACCCTGTCATTCCATGAGAACCTTGGCCTGCATTATTTCCTTTTTGGAAATGAGGAACCAACAGCCTACCAACACTCATACCTGACCCCTGGGCAACACTATGAATTACATAAAGGAACCAAAATATATTATCACAGCTGTTATAAGCTCTGACATTCAAATGTCCTGAGGAGCTTTAAAAAAAAAATACCAATACCTGGCCACCCAGAATCTCTGGAGATGTGGCCCCAGGCCTAACTTTTACCATGTACTTTCCCATTAATTATCTCATCTAATCCCCACAAGAATCTTATGAGATAGGTATTGTAACCACACCCATTTTTACAGATGAAAACTAAGGTTTTAATGGTAGGGTGACATGTCCACATTCACAGAGCCAGTAAATGTCTGAACTGGGATTCAAACCCAAGTGTCAACATCCATGTTCTTTCTCTTCACCCTGTTCCCCTCCTTCCCATGCTGGAGACTTTCTTGGTGCTGTGCCCCCCCAGGCCACTGTGATGTCCTCTGGCTACACAGGTCTTGTCACATCTGCCTTCCAGCCCATGCCCACTATTTCTTGTGGCTCTCTACCACTCTGTCCCTCACCTCTATGAAACCTTGACAGTGGGTATTTTATTCTTTCCCAAAGGTGCTTCCAGCTGGCTGTCCTCAAATCCACCCTCCATGAGCAAAATAAGAGGCTGCGTTTGGGTTGAGAGATAAGATCAACCAGAAGGCCCTTATCGGCCAGCTGGACACTAGTAATTCAAATTCTACTTTTCTATCAATCAGCTAAATATTTTCATCCATCCACTGAAATTAAATGACCCCCTAAGGAAGAACACATTAGGCTGATAACAGCCAATTCCATCTTAGATTCCGAATTCACTAATTAGATCTTTTCCAACTCAGAAGAGGGTCTCTACGTGAGTCAGAGGAACAAAGGGATACAGAGCGCAGGTCCCTTCCAACAAGGACTGACTCTGAAGAAGGTGGAAGGACAGAGGTAACAGTGAGGGGCACCACGGGAAATACCAAGGCCTGTGAAGAGGGGCCACACGAGCAGGGAAATTTTGTCACTGACAAGAAAAAATGAGGACTGCAGTGACAGTGCCTATCATTTGAGGACTCGCTGAGGGCATGTTCTGGTTGATTAGTCTGTGCTCTGGTTGTTTTAGTCAGGGTCTTTACTCATAAGCAACACAAGTCCAGAGAGGTGGAGTAACTCACCCAAGAGTAACTGGCCAAACATCGGCAGAGCTGGACCAGCACTCAGAGCTCCTGATTTCCTGTTTTCTAAAGGAAGTGTGCCCTAACATGGAACCAAATCCAAGTCAGTGGGAAATGGAGGAAAATTGAAGGAAGAGAGGAAGCATATCAGTGGCCACTCAAATTCGTAGGGTAGATTATAAAGAACATCCTATGTGACCAATTTTCTTTTGAATTTAAAAGGAAGACAGCTACAAAGAGTGACAAAAGGATGACAAGAATATGTTTTCTCTCTTTTTTTTTTGAAGACTTTATTTATTTATTTTTTTAGACAGAGGGGAAGGGAAGGAGAAAAAGAGGAAGAGAAACATCTATGTGAGAGAGAAAAATCAATCGGTTGCCTCTCGAATGCACCCTACCAAGGATCAGACTCACAACCCAGGCAGGTACCCTAACCCAGAATTGTACCCATGACCTTTCACTTTGCAGGATGATGCCCAGCCGACTGAGCCACACCAGTCAGGGCACAATATGTTTTCGAAAGCACTGCACACGGTTTTTGGGTTGGTTGGCTGGCTGGTTGGTTGGTTTTAATCTTTGGAGTGATCTCTGCAATAAGCGTTTAGCTTTTTGTGAAGATTTTTTTTTTCATTTAATCCATTTTTAAATTAAATTTATAGGGGTGACATTGGTTAATAATAGTATATAGTTTTAAGTGTACAATTCTAAAATATATCATCTGTATATTGCATTGTGTGTTCACCACCCAAAGTCAAGTCCCTGTCACCATATATCTAACCCCCTTAACTATTTAATTCCCACTGGTTTCAATGATGAGGCCACAGCTAATCTCTGCACGTTTCTTTGCAAACAGATCCTAAGGGGGCCAAGAGTCTGTGGAAAAAGAACTGAGAGAAAGAGAGAGAAACAGCACTGTTCTGTCTCAGGGGGGAAGACAGCCGAGGGGAGCTTGGGCACAATGCCATTTTCACTGTCTCCTTAAGTGCTGCTTAGGCCCCCCTTCACTGGTCTCACAAGACTACTGTTTGTCCGCAAATAGTATCTGTTCCTTAAAATGGATTAAATGTCGCTTGTGAATCCTGATGCAAACGAAACAGTAAATAGATATTTTTGAGACAGTTGGGAAAATGCTGTTATGGTCTGAATAGCAGATGATACAAACTTCCTCCGTTTGCAGTTCTTTTTTCTGTAAATGTCCACATAGTGAGGTAGAGGTAAAATGACATTATGTTAGTGTTTTAAAATAATTCAAACAAAAAGGAGGGAAAAGGAAATATATGAAGTAAACAAGGTAAGATAACAATTTGGGTGAATACACTTTTGAGTATGTTTGAAATTTTATAATTAAAAAACCCTTGTACAAATATATATACATATGTGCATACATATACACACACATACATACACACAATTGACCCTGATCAACACAGGTTTGAACTACATGGTCTACTTACACACAAATGTTTTTCAATAAATATACAGTCAGCCCTCCATATCCCTGGGTTTTCACCTGTGGATTCAGCCAATCATGGATCAGAAATAGTATTTTCCACCTGTGGTTGGGAATCCATGGACACAGAGGGCTGACAACAAACATTGTTCTACACCATCTTATGTAAGGGATTTGTGCATCCTTGGATGTTAGTACCATGGAGGTCCTGGAGCCAAACCCCTGCAGATATTGAGGGATGGGTGGGGAGTTCAATTGTATGTGGATTTTCAACTGCATGGGGGTCAGTGCCCCAACTCCTGTGTTGTTCAAAGGTCAATTGTATATATATGATAACTCTACTCTTGTAAATACTCCTGAAAGCGAAGTTTATATCAAACTCAAAATTTCATATCTAAAAAGAATTCTAGGCCTTATCTGGGTCACTCTGCCCAGCCTGTTTTCCAGATGAGGGATCTGAGACTCCCCCAGAGCTCTTCCCAACTCTTTAGTGGCTCACCCAGGACTGGAATCTGGCTCTCCAGACTCTCAGGTCAGAGCTCCTACACCAAACAGCCATCAAAACAGTGTAAAATTATTGTCTTCTAATCCTTGTGTTATGAACTCCCAGACACGATGATTATTGTGCAGAAGTGAATCCAATCAAGGGAAAAAAGAATACTTCCTTTCTAATTCAGAGGAAAATTTTGCATTAAATGATTCTCTGCCATTTTCTCCAGCCTTACCCAGCACCACCCTCCCTTCCATTCTTTCCCCAGCCCCCAGGACTGCCTCCCTTGTCCAGTCTCTTTGCATCCTCTGCTGCTTGTCAGAGCATGGGGCATGTTGTGGCATCTGTGACCACCCTCCAGCTGAAATCTGACTCAGTGTCAAAGCCCAACATAATGCAGCCACCTCCATGAAGTCTTTCTCCTTCTTCTGGACACCCCTAGCCCATCGTCTGAGCCTCTGTTACAGTCTTTATCACTTTCCTTCTTTACGGTCAGGCACATGTATGCCCTGCTTTTGAAGGCCTCATGTCAGGCATGCTATGCTTGCAGGGTGAGAAACCAGAAGGGGAAAGGAGGAAGGCAGGACCAAAGAGTCAACGTGGAGCTAGAAGCTATCACCAGGGATGTGGCTGGCTCTGGAAATGGTGATTTCCGGAAATCCCAATGTGATTTCCAATGGATTTGAAGAAAGTCTGAACTTTTCCTTGCTAGGGCAGTCAGTTTCAAGAGAAGCCAGCCTCAGGAGGGGAAAGGTTGGTAGACGAGCTCTCTCGACATTGGCAGAGTCAAATCAGACAGCTGAGGAATGGGTGCCAGGGCAACACCGACAAGGCCTCCAACCAGGGAATCTGCTCAGTGTTATGCAGATCGTCAACCAAGAGGCCTGGGTCAAGGACAAGCCTCTGCCCCAGCAGAGGAAAGAAGGCGTGAGTCAGGAGCACAAGTCAGAGAGGCAGGCAAACCAGCTGGGCGTGTGTGGTGCCATCCGGAGAAAAGAGGAGGGCCGGAGGCTAAGGCTCTGTGGGCAGGTGCCCAGGCTTGTTAATGCCGCCCAGATTCATTCAGTACATGCCCAGAGCCAAATGCCGGGGCTACAGGGGGGTGTTAGTCAGCGTTCTCCAGAGAAACAGAATCAGTAGGATATGTATATATGTGTGTGTGTGTGTGTGTGTGTGTACACACACAATACATAATGTGCATATATATATGTATATATGGCAGCATACTGGACACACAGGAGAGCCCATATCCTTGTCTGAGTCCAAAGGCAGTCTGGCATAGAATTCTCCCTTGCTCAGAGTTCTGTTTTTGTTGTTGTTTTACTTAGGCCTTTAACTAATTAGACAAGGCCCACCCATATAATTACAGAGGATAATTGGTTTTACTCAAAGTCCACTGATTTAACTGCTAATATCACCTAAAAACACCCCCAAAGAAACAAACAGAATAATGTTTGACCAACTATCTAGTGGCCAACCCAAGTTAACCCATAAAATTAACCATCACAAGAAGTGAACAGAAAAAGTCTGATCCAAGTACAGAAACTGGACGACCAATGATAGGTATTACCCCTGGATGACAGTGCAGGTCCTGATATGATCTCTGCCGTGGTCAGGAGAGAGCTGGCCCAGAAGCTGGTGGGGCTGGACCCAAGAGGCTGTGCTGGGACCTGGCAAGGAACAGATCTCTCTGTGAGCCCTTGGAGAAGAGGGACCAAGCACTTCACCACCGGCGCACGAGCTCTGGGGCCAGACTGCCTGGGCTGGAGACCAGCTACACCACCAGCTGGCTTGGGTAAGTTACTTCTGCCCCTCAGTCTCCTCCACAAAATGGGGATAGCAGTAACATCTCAGTCAAACGAAGCAGTTCCTAAACTTGAGTTAAATATTTATAAAGCACAAAAAAAGTATTTGTACAGCCTGGCACCATGTAAGTGCTACAGAGCTGCTTGCTGGTATTATTTGTAAGCACTACAGCAGCTCACATATTACACTCTACTTAGGAAATTTCAAATTGAAATTTTTCTCCAAATAGTGCAAAGTGAGAAGGCACTGGGCCATGTAAAGACTCTATTTACACTTCAGTCTGGTGTTTTTAAGAAGGCAAATCTATTTAAAGTACCTAATTAAAACCCTCTTAAGCTTTCCCATATCCTTAGCAAAGAGACCTCCTGCTCCACCCCAAAGTCTCTAAGGCCTGGGTGATCTGCCCTGGATGTGTCTCTACACAGACTCACCTCTTATCTGTCCCCTGCCTGTTGCCCAATCACACCAGGTTTCTCTGTGCCTTGAATTACCTTAGTGCCACTGCAGGGCTGTTCCCTGTGCCAGCAGCAACCAGCCTCGGGTGCCTCCCTATTCACCTGCCAACTCCCACTCATCATTCAGGGTTCAGCTTAAGAAAAAGGCCGCCAAGACCAAGTTGAGTGCCTCCATCATGTGCTCCTGTGGCCCCCTGCTTTTCTTTGTATATTAGTCAGTGTATTTGGAACTAGACGTCCAACCCTCATCTGTCTTCTTCCCCACTCGGTCAACTCCCTCAGATCAGGCACCAACTTTGTATCATTCCCAGCTGAGCCCTTGGGACCCAACATGGTGCCAAGCACACAGCGCTCACCAAATACATTTTGGAAATATTTAAGAAATCTCAAGATGACAGGTTTCAGCTCACAGCCAAGTCTAACTGATTTGTCGTGCCAAGTTGAGAAAGGTTCTCAAATTCTGTCCTATGGTGGCTGAGTGGGAAAAGGCTGGTGGGGCCAACGGGCTCTGTTGGAGGGGCAAGGGCATCTGACACCCATCTCTGTACCCGCAAAGAGTTAACCTCTTGCAGAACGCTGCTTCGGGTTTAACAGCAAATAAGAAGTTCGAGGGTGGCTCTTATCTGAAGAGGCGAAAGCTGCTGGAGCCACACCTATCATGCCACAGCAAACACACCCGATTCTGCCACCCATTAGATGCCAATTTCCGTCATCATTCTCACATCCGACATGTATTCATGAATCCCTTCTTGTGACTATAGAACTGTATCTGCATGTACCGATGCTGATTTTTTTCACGTCCCTCTTAGAAACTTGCGCCGTTGTGAGCAGGAAAGACCTTTGCTTTGGAAGTTCGCCCTGGATGACAGCAACTCACGTGGGCTATCACTTCAGAAGGGAGCCGAGGCAGTGGAGTGGAAAATTGGCAAAGTTTAAACTCAGACACTTCCATCATTTGATGGCCCGTCAGATGGCTATCAGGGATAGCCCACACCCCTTCCAAACTTCAGTGTCCTCCTCTGCAAAATGGGGATGCATAAAAGAATAATACAGTGTGCGCTTAGAGAGCGCCTGGGAAGTGGTAACTATTATATGGGACAGTTGGTTTGTTTCTGCTGACTGTAGACATAAACAGCAACTGTTACAATTAGTGACACTTTGGCTGGCTGCAGCTAAGCTGAGGAAAGAGTTTGGCTTTCTCAAACAGGTGGCACAAAAATGCCATACAGAAACATCCACCGAGGCACTTGTACTAATGAAAAACTGCAATTAATCTAAATTGCTATCAGCACCCAAATGACTGAATCAAAGCAAGTTATACAAAAGAATGATCCCATTTTTTTAAATTGCAGGTATGTCTGCTTATATATGCATTCAGGCACACACACGCACACACAATGTTTTAGATATGTAGATAAATATCTAGATGGATTCTCACATAACATTAGCTGTGACCTCTGGGGAAACTTTATATACTACTGTATCTTTTAAATTAGTTGACAAGGCAATGTATTACTTCATCAATCAACCAACAAAGTGAATGAATGAATGAATGAATGAATATGATTCTGCACCCAATTCCAGTGCATGGTGGTGGTTTTCCCACAAGTGGTTCAACATCAGCTGGGTGTCCTACAACTCAATTCACTTCTGATACCATCTACCTGGACATAGCATCAGATCCCACAGGTCAAGGACTCAGTCTTACAAGACTGTCCTGCCCCATTCAGATGCCAATTGCAAGCTCAGGTTGCTACCTGTGCTTCTGACCCCTTGGCTACAGATGAAAGGGTGCAATGACCCCCTCCTTGAGTTCAATTAATTTGCTGGAGCATCTTACAGAACTCAAAGAAACCGCTTACTTACTACATTACCAGTTTATTACAGAAGGATGTAACTCAGGAACAACCAGATGGGAGAGACGCATCAGGGTAAAGGGTGCTGAGCTTCCATGCTCTCTCTGAGTGCACCATCCTCCCCAAACAGCCATGTGTTCACCAATCCAGAGCCTCTCTGAACCTCATCCATTTGAGTTTTCTATGGAGGTTTTATTTCTTAAGCCTTAATTCAATCACTGGCCATTGGTGCTTGAATTCAATCTCATGTCCTTCTTGCCTCCTTGGAGGCTGGAGAGTGGGACTGAAAGTTCCAACTTTCTAATCAAGTGGTTGGCAGCCTCCATTCTTAGGTGACCTGGGGACTTTCCAAAAGGTGCCTCATTGACATAACAAAAGGCACCTTTATCTCACTCATCACTTAGGAAATTCCAAGAGTTTTAGGAGGTGGGGCAAAAACCAAGAAACGGACAAAGACCACGTATGTATTTCTTCTTATAAATCATCATGTCATAGTAAAAAAAGTCCATTAAAATTAAAAATAAAGGTTTTTTTATTTCCAAAATAGGTTTTAATCAAGCTGTATGTACAAATCGTTGTACAGTTACTTTAATAAAGTGAAGTGGTGAGTGAAAAATACAAAACACAATGCTGGCTCCTCACCCACAGTGAAATATCAAAGGTTGTTGGTAGTCCCCAGGTAGTGCTGTGGGGACGAGTCTGTAGTCCTGGCTAGCAGGCTGCAGAGCAGACCGCCCACATGCCCGCTCCCCAGACTGTCCCTGTGGAAGGGTAATGAAACCAGGGGCCAGAACCTGCTAGTAAACCTGGCACTCATAAAAACACGGTAGAGGTTACGCTAGGACAGTTCAGCAGTAGTGTAGCTGGGCCTCTCCCACCCCAAGTAAGTGTCAACAACAAAAGACGGGTCTAACGCGGGAAGCTGTTCAGAGCGTTAATAAACAGTGTACGTTTTGCACTAGGTGAGCAAACACGTCTCCTTCTCCAAAGTCACGCTGTCTTCCCAGCACGCGGGGCGTCTGAGAGTACGGAGAGTTGGCTCCGCCGCTCCAAGCAGACGGGCCGGCCGCATGCTGTTGCTGGTCCCGAGATTCATAGAGGAGCTTGGCGGCCTTGTGCATGGCCTCCAGCCACTCCATGGACTGCCTCCTGCTGGCGTTTGCTCTTCCCCTGCGGTCAGCTTCAGCTGGGTCACACCCTCTGACCCCAGTGCTGAGTACTGCAGGGACATGCCTGTGGCCCGCGCGTTGTCTCCTTCGGAGATGGGCTGGCTCCCCAGGAGGCTGCTGTAAGTGGGAGTGTCTCTCTGCAGGTGGGGAGCCTTCGGCGAAGGTCTGCACGGTGGATATGTGCGGGATCTCGGGGTGGCTGTCCCCATCCAGCAGCAGGAACCTCTGGTGGCTGGAAAGACGACAAACAATTGTTCCTGACTTCTCTGAGTTTCCAAAAGTTACCAGGAAGGTGACTCCGCTCTGCAGCACTCTGAGCTGCTTGTCGTAGAACTTGGCCTCCTTCCAGGAGGCCAGGGCACAGGCGACGCACTGCCGCACGGTGTCCACGAAGCACATGCGCGGCAGCGCCACCTTCTGGCCGCAGCACTTGTCGCAGAAGCACTTCCCACAGCGGCGGCAGTGATACTTTCTGGTGAGAAAGTCAAACTTGGCATCACACCGCATACATCTTGGGCACTCCTTGTCTGGGACCCATGGCGGCTCCACCGGGCCAAACGGGCTGCCAAAGGCGCGGTGCTCGGTCACCATGCGCAGGCCGCTGAGCGAACGCACCAGCTTCTTGGCGTCGCGGCGGGCAGCCACCTCGGAGGACATGACGCCACCGCAGCACTTGCCCACCACTCTCACTCGGCCGTCACCCCCAAAAATAAAGTTTTAAAATAAGACAAGAAGACAGGTGCTATTCACCATGAAAGGCTGACATTGAGCAAGCCAGGAAAGGGTGGGAAAGCACTGTTCCTGGGAGGTATGAATGGATGAGTCACCATCAATTCAATGAAGTCACTTCTGGAGGCGTCAAAGTGTCAGCCAGTTTCTTCCTGTGGTTACAATCTACTCTGCCATGCCAGGAAAGCCCAAAGGGAAGACAACAACTTTGGGTTAAGTATATGCTCCTTCTCAAAACTGCTTGGGCAGCTGGACTGAGCTACAGAGAGAATTTCCAGTGGGGAGCCCACTTCTCCGACACCCTCGTTGCTATTGGAAGAAAGAGAGGGTTGTCCTCCAGACCTTGTTCAGCAGTGGGAAGCAGGTTTCCCTGGCATGTTGTCTGAGGAGAGCCAGAGAAGAAGAAGGAAAGAGCATCAGGTTAGAAAAGGGAAGCCAAAAAGACTGAAGATAAGAAAGTCACGGGGTGGATTCAGAATTATGTTCCGGCATGAAGAGCAGAAGACATTATGAAAGCGAATTGTACAACGCATGGACTTGAACTTCACTGAATGAGGAATGTTAAACATTCCTGGGTTATGTTTTAGGATGAAATTGCCAACTCATAGCTTTGTAACTTAGAACAGGACACTGTAAAAAAATTAACTTTTTACAATTTGTATGTTTCCTAATTGTGTAATTTGACGAGCATTTCATAAATTTGAGAACTATGAAAAAAATCTCAATGAACAAAATCATACATAAATATACTGCCCAGAGATAATCACTATACACACTTTGGTGTATATACTTTCAGGCTTTCTTTTCTACAAATGTGTGCATGATTTTTTTAATATGTTTCATTGATTATGCTATTAAAGTTGTCCCATTCTTTTCTCCCCTTTATTCCCCTCTGCCCTGTACCCACCCTCCCACCATCATTCTTCCATCTTAGTTCATGTCCATGGGTCATACATACAAGTTCTTTGGCTTCTCTATTTCCTATACTATTCCTAACCTCCCCCTGTCTATTTTCTTCCTACCATTTATGCTTCTTATTCCCTCTACTTTTCCTCCCCATTCTCCCCCATCTTGCTCCCCACTGATAACCCTCCATGTGGTCTCCATTTCTGTGATTCTGTTCCTGTTCTAGTTGTTTGCTTAGTTCTTTTTGGTTTTGCTTCTTTTTTTTTAGGTTTGGTTGTTGATAGCTGTGAGTTTGTTGTCATTTTACTGTTCATATTTTTTATCTTCTTCGTTTTCTTAGATAAGACCCTTTAACATTTCATATAATAAGGGCTTGATGATGATGAACTCCTTGAACTTGACTTTATCATGGAAGCACTTTATCTGCCCTTCCATTCTGATAGCTTTGCTGGATAGAATAATCTTGGATGCAGGTCCTAGCCTTTCATGACTTCAAATACTTCTTTCCAGCCCCTTCGTGCCTCCAAGTTTTCTTTTGAGAAATCAGCTGATAGTCTTATGAGAAGTCCTTGGTAGGTAACTGTCTCCTGTTCTCTTGCTGCTTTTAAGAGTCTCTCCTTATCTTTAATGTTGGGTAACTTAATTATGATGTGCCTTGGTGTGTGCTTCCTTAGGTCCAACTTCTTTGGGACTCTCTGAGCTTCCTGGACTTCCTGGAAATCTATTTCCTTTGCCAGATTGGGGAAGTTCTCCTTCATTATTTGTTCAAATAAGTTTTCAATTTCTTGGTCTTCCTCTTCCCCTTCTGGCACCCCTATGATTCAGATGTTAGAATGTTTAAAGTTGTCCTAGAGGTTCCTAAGCCTCTCCTAATTTTTTTGAATTCTTGTTTCTTCATTGTGTTCTGGTTGAATGTTTATTTCTTCCTTCTGCTCCAAATGGTTGATTTGAGTCCTGGTTTCCTTCCCTTCACTGTTGGTTCTTTGTACATTTTCCTTTATTTCACTTTTATTTGGGCCGTATTTCTTTGTCTCAGTGGCTTTCAGCCACTTCCCCCACTACCCACAAGCAAATTGGGCCCTTCTGGTGCTGATTCCCTGGGTGGGTGGGTTTGTGTATGTTCTAGGACCCTGTGGGTCTCCCCAGCAAACTGTCCTGTGAGGCTGGGGGTTTCTCCTGCCACCTCAAATAGGTGTTTTCAGTCAGAGGTTTTGAGGCTTTATTTCATCGCATTGGAACCCTGGGTTGCACAGTCCGTCTCGCTCCCCAGTTCTTCTCAGTTTGTCCACGTGCAAATGTGGGACTACCCACTCCACCAGCCACTGCCTTGCCTAGTCAACCAGCTGCCGCCTTGCCGAGAGTCCTCTCCATGCCAGCTGCCCATCTCTGCCCCTCCTGCAGGTCTGGATGAACGTTTCTTCTTTAACTCCTTGGTTGTCGGACTTCCATACAGTTTGATTTTCTGTCAATTCTGGTTATTTTTTGTTTTTAAATTTGTTGTTGTCCTTCTTTTGGTTGTATGAGGAGGCAAAGTGTATCTACCTACACCTCCATCTTGGCTGGAAGTTCCCGATGTTCATGTGTTTTTATCAGAATCAGAATCACATAGTATTTAAGGTCTAATAGCCTGTTTTTCCCCATGTAATAGTATCTCATGAAAATGTTTCCATTCAAGTAAATTTTCCACAATGTGAGTTTTAACAACTATATAGTGTTCCATGGTATAAGTATACAATAATTTATCTACTAGTCCCCAATTACTAGGGGGTACAGAGGGTGATTAAGAGGTGCAATTTAATAGGGAGAAAACAATAGCTTAGTTAAATGATAATTTCTTTATTTACTTGTGAAGTTGAGCATTTTCCACATGTGGGTCGTTAACTGTATTTTCACATATCCTCTACTCCTATGAGTTTATAATTGAAACAGAGAGCTTGATACATGGCCTAAAAGAATTTCAATCACAAAAGGAACTGGATGATAGGAAATGGAGAATCTCACGCATGTGCCCTCCAGAAGAACAGAACTGAAGAGATGAGAGACTGACTTCCCATTAATGTGTGACTTACAAAAAACAGAATCATCTCCAGACCAATGAACACTCGCCAAGAATCTCTCACCATCCTCAAGCCAATGAACTTACTGCGTGGGCTCTGGCTGGGTGCCCCCCTCTTTGTACTCCTTGCCCATAAATGGAGCTCGCCCCAACCCTTCAATGGACATGCCTGTAGCTTGCTACATTTTACAATTCTGAATGGCAATTTCCCTGCTATTCCCAAATAAACTCTAGTCATTCAGATAAACTCTGTCTCAGTTTACCTCTTTATTTAGCTTGACACTAGAATCACATCTTTAATAAAAGACTTTTGGAGACAGCAAACAGGATGAAGCCCTATGTCTATTCTTGCTATCATTAGGTACTATAATGCACTGTTTAATTTATACATTTGAGCTGTGGTATAGCATTTTGAATGCCAGTATTGGACTCATAAAAAAGCAGCTGTTCTTTTGAGCTATTTATTCTCTGATTAACAAGATTGCCTGATTTTTATATTAAAACTATATTTTTTATTTCACTTTTATTGCCAATGTAAATTAAATGGGTATTTTTCTTTGCATTTATTTAAACTTCATTTTTGAACACTTATGCATAAAATATTATAAAATCCAGTTAACATTAATCAGGTCCACATTTCTCAAATTCTTATTTGCAATAGCATTAAGTTAAATATGCATGTATATGTGTATATTTTGGATTGTTTCCATAAGATTTTAGAAAGTGAGAAATTGACCACAGGGAAGCAAAACTGGA